>CAUYPK010151344.1:0-56008 GCA_963574355.1 Loris lydekkerianus
TCTTACAAGGGTACATGTGAAACTTAGTAAATGTAGAATATAAATGTCTTAACACAATAACTAAGAAAATGCCAGGAAGGCTATGTTAACCAGTGTGATGAAAATATGTCAAATGGTCTATAAAACCAGTGTATGGTGCCCCCGATCACATTAATGTACAGAGCTATGATTTAATAATTTAAAAAACACCCAAATAGTCCAATTTTTAAAAAATCAGAAAATGGCTTGAATAGACATTTCTCAAATTAAGATACGCAAATGACCAACTGGTATATGAAAAGGTGCTCAACATTATCAGTCATCAGGGAAATGCAAATCAAAACCACAATGAGATCACTTCACATGTTAGAATAGCTACTGCCAAAAAAAGAGAAAAGATAATAAATGCTGGTGAGGATGGGGAGAAAAGGGAACACTCACACACTGTTGATGGGAGTGTAAATTTGTACAACCATTTTTAAAAACAACATGAAACTTCCTTAAAAAATTGAAAATAGATCTATCATACGATCTAGCAATTCCATAGGAAATGAAATCAGTATGTTGGAGAAATAGCTGCACTCCCACCTTCATCGCAGCATTATTCACAATAGCCAAGATGTGAAATTTACCTGAGTGTTCATTAATGGATGTATCAACAAAGAAACGTGATGGCTACACACACTGTAATCCTATTCAACCATAAAGAGACAGTTCTGTCATGTGTGATAGCACTGAGAAAGCTAAAGAACATTCCACTAGGTGGAATGAGGTAGTCACAGAAAGACAAATACTGCCTATTACATGTGGAACCTGAAAAAACTGAATTCACAGAAACAAAGAGGAGGATGGTTTGGGGAGGGGACAAACCGAGAGATGTTGATCAAAAGGTGTCAAGCTAGGATGAGTACTACAGCGGTTTAAACAAAACTGGACATCTATTCTTCCGTGTGGTGGATATAATTAATAGTAATATATTTTCTACCCCAAAATTGCTGAGAGTAGACCTTGAATGTTCTCATCACAAAAAATGATAAGGATGTGAGGTGATGGATACGTTGATTAACTTGATGATCATTTCTCAGTCTGTGTGTATATATTTATATATCATAGATATCAAAACATCATGCTGCACACCGTAAATACACACAATTTTTGTCAATTAAAAATAAACAAAATGATTTTTAATAAAAACAAAACAAATAGCAAAGCGCATGCCTTTTACCCTACACCGTACAGAAGTAGGGAAGTATTTCCCCAGGTTGTCACAGCCCACAACTTTTAACTCCAGTGCTATGTCCTTAAAGGAACCACAAGACTGTTGATGATTGTGGAACTGAGATTCTATATCAAATCAGTACATTGTACCCCATAAGTGCGTCAATGTACATAGTTATGATTTAACAAAGAAATAAAAAATAAAATCACCAAAATAAATAAATAAAGTATAGGGACTCTGACTGACTCCCTTCACTGAATGTCACTTGGGTCTGCAGGAAGATAAGCAGACTTCCTCTTGGGAAACAGAACATCATCCAGGCCTTGCATGAGCTGAACCCACCTAACTGGGGTTGCGGAGCGTGGGGAGGGGTTGGCATCTGAGAAGGGCTTCATTACACCTGGCTTGACTCAGACTAGCTACTGGGTCAGGGCTCCTGTCAAGTGTCAATGTTCAGTTCTGTACCCAGTGCAATGCACAAAACATCTCTAACTCCATTTTTCTGTTGGGTTTATTGGTTTTGGGATGTTCACATTTTCTGGTGCATCATTTATGAATTCCAATAGTTGCATATTGAAAATCATATGCAATAATTATAAAATGGCATTGGAATTATTTGCACTGTTTTGACTTACTTAAACATATAAATATATAAATAATGTGGATTTAAAATTTTTATTTTCACAGTTCTCAGTATCCAAGAGCCCAAGAAACAGAGCAGTGAGTATAGACATTTTGTTTATATAAACACATGCACACACATGCACATGTACCCAGGCACACACACCCCTACCTGGATACTCGATGATGAAATAAAGAAAAGAGAGAAGCCATAATCCTTATTCTCAAAAGTTTATAGATAGGAAGCAAAAAGGAAAAACATACACAGAAAATTCAAAAGCAGACCTGGGTTTGAATTTTTGCCATGCCTTTTGCATCTTGGCATGTGAGCACAAAGCAACGTCTTACTGAGCCTCAATTTCTCATTTGAGAATGGGGACACCCTCCCCCCTCCATGATTGGTAGAGGATCTGGAGAAAAAGTAAATAAAATATCTAGTACATTACCCATAAACACTCAAAAGACTCTATTGTTGCTTAGACAGAGAGAAACTTACTGTGTCACTAACAAGTTTGGCTTTCTTGGCCCTGAAGTGTCTGTCCTAACTCTTCAGAACTGTTTCAGGAGTCCTAAAGTGGTACATCTATATGAGTGGCACCATGCATGACCTCCAATTTCAGTGGACGTCCCTGAAATATCAAAGTGCCATATGCCTTTGATAGCAATTGATGTATCAAGTCTGTAATCAACTCTCGTGAAGCAGGTTTCACAGCCAGCTTTGGTCATTGCTCCCCATTTTCAGTCGCTCCCACACAGGCAGGTAATTGCCCTTTGATTTTGGTCTCTGGGCAAAAGACGTCTGTCTTCCCATGCTAGTTCCTCCATCTTGGAGGAAGAACTTAGTTAAACTGATCATCCAAAAACCAGGACAATTTGTCCAGTCTGTGAAGCTCTCCACTTCTGTTTCTTCCCCTGCTAGTTTGAGCTTTGGTTAGGATTCAAGGGAAAGGCCATGTGAGTTGCTTTGCATCTAGTTCAAGGTTCTTAAAATGTGGCTCATGGACCATCCGCCATCACCTTACTTGAGAGCTTCTTTGAAACATCATATTTCAAGCCACATTCCAGAGTCTACTGAACCAGAAATTGCATTTCAACAAGATCCAAAGGGGATTCATACATTGTAGTTTTGAAAAGCCCATCCCAGGTCAATAAAGTAACTTCCCTTAGGTAAAGGAACCTTCTGCCTTGTCCAGCCTAGCTGTCTGCAAATCTGTAGTTGGTTAAAATTATTCCTTTATGTAGCATTGGCATTGTTCCCTACACTTGAAGTTCAATCTGGGTCTGCTTCCTGAGGGGCTCCTCTGTGGTGAGATGGAGCCAGGTGGCACAGGCTCCTGAGAGCCATGCAAGTCCCTTACCAACCGTGCATTCAGAGATGTCATGTTGGTAGAATGGAATCAGCCATAGTGGAGTATTTACATCCCAGAAATCAGAAAGCACTATATATCAAAGCATTATCCACCCCCCCACCCCAAAAAACTGGCTCACAGCACAGATGTACCTGGGATAAGTCAGGGGAGTTGGCTTCCTGGCATAGTAACACCATATAAGCATCCTGATCCTTTTGTCACTTCCAGCACACTCTAATTCTTCTTGTAACATAAATGTGCATTTCTTTTCATTCTATCCTTTGTAGAAGCTAACACCTAACATCATCTCCTGAAAATGTTATAGCCCAACAATTTTAACCTACCTAGGAATCGCTTGGAGTGTCTATTAAATGTGTCCTCTCTTAAGCTTCACTCCTGAGATTTTTATTTAGTAGATTTGTATTTGGACCTGAAATTCTGTATTTAGTAGCTTTTATAAAACACCTTGAAAACCATTCCACTCTAGAGCACATCCCCAGGGAAGGCTCTCCCTGCATTCATCAGGGGAATCTGAGCTCTTTCGCCACTCTCCTGTACTCTATGTCTTCCCAGAGAAATAAAACTTTCTTAACCAAATACCTCAACCATGGCCTCATTTGTGTGCAGCCAAGTTGCAAAACTTAGAGTAGCTACTTTTGGATAGCAAGGAATGGTTTAAGTAGTGTGATCTCCAAACCCTTGGATTCCTCTGAAGAAAATCAAGATCCCGCTGGAAAACTGCATTCTTAGAGCCCATGACTTGGGTCTCCCAAACATATTATTATTATTCTAATGGATTTTAGAAATTACTGGTTCTTGAAGAATAATTCCTGAAAGGAATACACAAATAGAAGTACAGACAGAAGTGACTTGCTATAGTCCCTTTGAAGGAGTCAGTGACTGACTTAGTTAGCAAAGCTTTCCTTAACTGATGGATTTAGATTTAGTCTACTGGGCCACGCTGAACAAAACTTAGGGAGTTTTCCAATAAAATGTATATTCTGGGCTTCTGAAAAAAAAAAATCATAAGTTCTGACATCACTGGGCCCACATTCTTCATGGCGCCCGTCCAGAGCTGAGTAATAGTAGCTGTTATTGGAAGAGGCCTGAATTCTCCAATTCACAGTAATTTCCATCACTCCCACTTTGTTTTCCTGGCTGGCCCTATCTGTGTAGTTATCAGAGTTTGCAACCTCTGCTCAGCTTTACTCCCTCCCCTGGTTCTCTTTCACTCATGTTCCAAGCTCCTAGAGAGGTGCACAACATAAAATCCTTAGAAATCATTCTTACTTTCCATTGCATTTTTAGCATCCATAACTATCTAACATTAGAGATAGGTGAGGTCTGTAACAGAACTCCTCAAACTTTAACTTGGCCACAAAGTTAAGTTTCCTGGCATCCTAGGAATCAGGTCTACTCTAGAACAAGTAGATGTACATTCTGTACATGTATTTCTAACAGAATTCAGATGATTCCTACGCTGCTGTTTGCATGCACCAGATTTTGAATAGCAAACTTTGTTCTGAGGTTCTCTCAGAAGCAGGACTAAAACCAAACTCCACCATTCAAGACAAACGTTGATTAGCAAAAGAATAAAAAAGTCCTATAATCTGCTTTATAAACTGGGTGAAGTCTTAAGTCTTCACCATCTTAATCCTTCTGACCATGGCTTTGTGTAAACCGAACATGATCCTGTTCTGGAGACAGGGCTTCAGTCGTCTTAACGGATTTATCTGGCAACCTCAGAATCCATCGCTGGCCAAAGGACAGTTTCAGAATCAGGCTTTCGGTACCACCACGAAGGATACAGACTTCTAGATTCCCTGAATTGTTACGTTTTATGTAAGTGCAAAAGAGTTTCTATAATATTTATAATATTCCTATCCAGCCCACATATTTTGAATATCAGCAATTTTGTCAGTGTTAGCACATTTATACAAACATGCTAATATCTGAACGTCTGTTGTCCATTGGAGATAAAGATAGCTGGATGTTTATAGTAACCATCCCTGCATGGGATTAAGCAAAGGGACCCACTAGCTACAGGGTGTACACCAACAGGAGCCCGCAGCAGCACCTACTGTCATTATACTGTCTTTGGTTTTATATATATAAATATATATATATATATTTTTTTTTTTTTTTTGGCTGGGGCTGGGTTTGAACCCACCACCTCCAGTATATGGGGCTGACGCCCTACTCCTTTGAGCCACAGGCACCACCCTCTTTGGTAATATATTTTAAATGAAATGACACATGACGGAGCTGACTTTCAATAAGAAGTAGAAACTATAAACTGGATTCTGCCCCTGTTCTGAGCAGGAAGCATCAGTTTGACGCTCGAGAGGGGTCCGGGTGATGGAGGCAGGACAGACCCTTCCTGCAAAGCACAGAACTTTCCACTGCCTCCTCTTAAGCAAGACCTGAAGGTCCCTTCACCCGAAGTCCTTATATTCTTGGCACACTCATTTTCCCAATTTATTCTACTGGGACCCCTTTTTAACATGTCTTCAGCATGACATACTCTCATGTCACTTTGCAAGAAACAGAAACTGAAAATGAGAGTTGGAAGCGATACTAGTTGTCGCCGAAATGGTGGGTTTCCAACCTGGGCCTGAAAGCACTTTGTTCAGACCTTCTACTACCCTGGAATGCAAACACATAATGCATGTAAGAAAGAGAGCTGCTCTGGAAAAGCAAGGGTGGGAAGGCTGAAACCAGAGCCTTGCCCTGAGTGGCCTCCAGTGTACACAGTTTGGTAACAGTACCCTGATCTGAAGTCATTCTTTGATCACCCATTTTGCAGATTAGGAAACTGAGTGCTTGAGAGGATAAGCAATTTGTCCAAGTTCACATAGTTAGATGAAGCAGAAATCAGACTTCCTTTCCACCACTGGGCAGATCACAGGCCTTCAGGGACTGAAGCGAAGGGGCTCACTGTGATGGCTCGCTGGATACCGTGAGTCAGAGAGTCAGATTCTCCACCTGCCTGTTCATGCTCCAACCTCCCCAGATGGCTCATTTTTTTAGCTCCAAGTAAAGGCTCAGCTTTTGCCTTTCTGGGTGCCAGATGAAAAGCTCTCTGGAAAAGTAGTCCCTGGTATTACCCAAAAACCAAAAAATAAGGATTTTCTCTCTCTGGATGCCATCCAGAACTTTAAGACAAACTGCCAGCCAGATACTTGGTAACGTGCCATGGTGAAGACAACGTGTCTACTCCCCACAGGGGGAGGCTTTTCTGACTTTCTGAAGTGAGTTATGCTCTTTTTTATCTGCTTCAGACACATCCCATTAGCTGATACCATATTTGCTCATCTCACATCCCTGAAGGCTCCTGTTTTTCTCTTGATCTCCCCTTGCCATTCCATGTTTATATCTTCTTAACCTTTTCAAGTGGCCTATTAGGAATTCATTCATACGGGAGCAAGACTTCCTGGGACACACATTTACACTTGGTGTTACCACCTCCTAAGGGAGGGGTTGTCAGAAGCTAAGTTCAGCCACTGTAATGTTCATCCTCGTAAAGTACCAGCATTGACCACCTGCATCCCTCTCACCACACAGCTGTATGATTTACCAACGGCAAGTGGGTCTACAGCCCATTCTTGAAATATAATAATAAAAAGGATGTGATACTGATTAATAAAGATGGTAAGGAAAAAGCAGAACTAAGAAGAAAGAAAGCTTGAGGAAAGACGAAGAAAGAAAGAAAAATGAAAGCACCAGGAGGCAATATTACTAATAATACTAATAACTAACATCAATGAAGGAACCGTCTGGTATTATGCATTGCTGCATCTATGGGTGTATTTACACTAAGTCTTCCCAAGTACCATGTTATTTTCCCTCATTTTATGAACAAGGAAATCTAGGTACATCCAAGCCCAGTGAGCAAAGAGGAAGCCAGGATTCAGTGCCCCAATCCCAACATGGGAAGTCAGATTGCAGAGTTGAGATCTGTTGACTGCCCACCAAATGCAGTCCCCATCACTCACTATGGAGAATGATAGTGGCAGAAGCGTCTGTGCACTGGGATTACACACGCTGGTGCTCAGAGATTCAACAGGACAAGGGTGTCATAAAGCTGAGGTTATTGAAGCAGGATAAGAAATAGAAAATGTTTAAAGATAGCTCTCATAGACTAGCTGGCAATGGAGGGCCCACATCAAGGGTGAGGATAGGATTCTGAGATGTTCGAGGCAAAGCTGATTTATATTGACAATTCAGAGAATACGTTTTTACAACAGGTGGAGTGATGGGGAGGGCAAGGCTGAAGCACTGCTATGCTAGCCTTCCCAAGGCTGTTATATTGATAGTTTGCTAGGCTCTGGCCTATTTTAGGGGGCTCAAGCTAATTTACTGCCTTCTTAAAATCGCTTCCTGAGCTCTGGCAGTTGTTCTATCTCAAGGCTATCTTGTTGTATCTCAGTCCCCTGCTACTTACACATGGCTTATCTACTTTGGTCACCATTTCGGGAATGTTTCTAATACTGGGGTGGCATTCCCAGGCCAACCACTGGACCTATCTCTTTTTCCCATTTCCTAACTACAACACAAACTAATTCCTGTGTTCGCTACTTCCAAATGATTTTCTCAGGTTTTTCTTAAATGAACCCCATTTATTTTGTACTCTCTCCTTCATAATGCCCTCCTTTTCTCCCAATCCCACAGCAGAAGAGGATGGCTACATGGTTATCCTTTTATGTTCAAAGGCAGTGCAGGAAATATGTTCATTTAAAATTTAGAGAAATATAAACACAGCTTCACCTACGAAGTATCCTTCTCTAGTTTCTCCTTTTTAGACCTGGCAGGCTATTCTTTGGAGAATATTTAAAACCAAACATTTTTGCCTTCATCTTGGATGAGCTAATCTTATGAAAACACCGATGAGAAGTGAGACTCCCATTTTGGAATGCCATTCACCCGGGTCCAACCTTCCCTCTTGCTCTCTCTGCCCTAACTGCCCTTGTTCCATCCCTCCATGGACCAGGCGTGGATGTACCTCAGGGTGTTTGCACTTGCTATTCCCTCCTGCAGCCTGAAATTCTCTTTTCCCCAAATAGCTGCCTGTTCACACTCATTCCCACCATTCTCTGCTCAAATGTCATCCCTCAGAAAGCCCTCCACTGCCAGCTTTGTCTATAGGAGCTATCTCCAAACACTTTCTATTTCTTTTCCTGCTTAAATTATCTTCATGCCATAGCCCAGCATTTGGTTATATTTCTTTACTTATTTGTTGTCTGTCTTCCTTTCTACCACGTAAGCTCAGTGAGCTGTGCTCACATTTAAAACAAACAACAAATAAAAACCAAAACCACTACCATATCCTTGGCTGCTGGAACTTGACTTGGTCAGCAGCAGCATTTGCTGAATGAGTGAATGCTGAGCTATGGGGTGGAGGGGCCGGCATGGATGGGAGAGGCACCAAATCTTCAGAATCATGTATGAGAAGTTCTGGATCTCACCTTCTTCCTACGGTGTAAATTGCTTAATTGCATGTGAGAATTCCATTCACCTCTCTGCACCCTTGTTCTGCAGCAATGACTGTTACTGAGCCCAGGTTTCCCTTCTGTTTTTCAGCTGCCTTCTTTTTACAAATGGGTTGTTCCCACGCATCCCCCACCAAGGAAGACATTTGCCAAGCAGTCCTTGGCTCCCACATGTTAACAGGCTTCCCAGAGCATCATCCTTGAAGGTAAGAGGCCAGTTCTCTCTCTGTACTTCCCAACACTTCTGTGCCAAGTCTCACCCTTATCCTGTCTCTTGGGCTCCCACGTGCATAGAGCAAGAGAATTCTGGCAATTCGGGGACCCATCCAGAAGGAGCCCGAGAGACTTGGCAGTGTATTTCATGTCTCATTCCAACCTCAGTGCCAAGTTTAGAATTTAATTTACTTTGTTGTAATCTTGGAATCTAGTGTGAGCATTTGAGCAGTATCTGAAACAGGGCTGCAACTTTTCATCATCTTTCTTTCTGCTTCAGGCCCACTTTGCCCACCAGCTGCCTCCATTAAGTGCACATGCCAGCAAGCTTTGGAGTCTGAGAGCCCCGCATTCGAATCCTAGCTCTGACAATCTTAGTCATGTTCCTCGTACACTGGAATGAATTGCTGTTAGGAGATGACACTTGTTGAACAGTTACCTTGGGTCTGGGTCAAGCATCATGTATACTCTCATTCATAATCCTCAGATCTAGAAAGGAGGTAACTTAATCAGCATGTTCAAAAGAAAATCAAGAGTTAAAAGAGAGTTTAGGGTACTTGCCTATGAATAAATGTCAACGCAAGGGTTTGAATCAGAATCCTAGTTCATTGGCAGAGCTGGTCAGAGAGCTCATCACCACTTCACTATATTATGACCATCATCATTATTATTGTAATTGTCATTTGTGATATGACATGGAAACTCGGGTACATAAGCTTGCCTTTTCAGGTGCTTCAGGGCTCATCCCACTTATAGAACTAGCAAGGCTCAAAACTGGCTACAACCTCAAGAACAGTCGGTCTTCCACGCTGGGGTTATTTTGGTGGTGCTGTTTGTTTTACATCCCAGGGCACAGTGTGTTATAATGGACAAAGGCTTTCCTGGGGACTCCCACTAACTTTATGTATCTTGAAAAGTTGATTTAAACTCCTGGCCCCTCAATTTTCCCAACTGTAAAAGGAAGCCTTTGATCAAAAGCTCTAAAATAGTCATGAATCAATAGGTGAATACCATTGATTCTCCTACCTCCAATGACTCTGTGGTCAATATCCAACTTCTAATAGTTTTGTTTTCTGTAACCTCCTTGGGCTTTCTTTCTGGGGCTTTGAGCACATTGGCCCATTTTCTCCAGCACAGAAATCCTTCTTCAGAGGATTTATGAACCTTCATATCACCTAGATAACACAAGATAGCCCAATCACCTAGCTGCCTCCTCAGATTCAGTGTAAATTTATCTCCTACATTTTTGTCAGTCTTTCAGATCTTGCCACCACTATTTCTAATGATGCTAGTTCACATTCATTGCACCCAAGATTCTTCCAGTTATCTTACATTGAATTAACAACTAATTTATCTTCGTAACAATAGAAGCTGTTACTATTATTAATATGCAATAGCAAAGGAGAAGGAATCAGCATTTTCAATTATTTGAGCTCTTCTGTTCTGAAGTTTTATGGCAGCCAAAGGCATCTGCCAGGGCCTCTGGAATAAACCAGGGCAGGGAGAGGTCACCCCAATTCACAATGAGAGAGAGGCAGAAAGGCCTCTTCTGGGGCTCCCTGCAAGAAGAGGCTGCCCAGCTGCGGCTCAGGGCTCATGATCATGTCAGCATCTTGACACTGATGGAGGCAGCAGCTGTTCCTTATCAGCCCTGAGTAAATCTGAAAACTGGAGGACATTGTCTACTTCTGTCTTGTTGAACTGGCATCTTCTCTCCCTGGTGAGATGCCTTGGAGACTGAAATGTTCCTCTGTTTTGGAATGTCAACAAAAGTAGCTGCTGCTTCAATTCTTGATCCTACCCAGGGGAGCTGGATGCATCTGGTCACATCTCAGAGGCACTGCCTTGAGTAGTCCAAAGGTAGGAGAGGGGCCCATACCAAAGGAGATGGCTTTCTGGAAGTGAGCAAAGATGATAACATGAATCGAAAGGGAGCTGGTGTCCACCTTGTTCTCTGACCAGCTCTGCCATTTTACAACCTGAGGGTGAATTTTCAGGCTTCAGTAATACTGAAGGGGGTGTGGCAAGTCACACAGCCCGCGTCTCAGCGAGGTACATCATCATGGACAAAGGCTTTCGTGCAAACTCCCACTAACTGCATGTCTCTTGAAAACCTGCAGGACGAAGGGGCATGATGACCTCCCTTTAAGTTTACTCCCTCACGATTTAACTCATGTCCCTGCTTTCCTGGCAGTGAAGGCAACTCTCAAAGTCATGTTATTTTGGCACCACGAATCGTTCAAAAATTTTCAAAAAGTGACATAAATTCACCTTTACCTTTGTTCAAGAAGATTGATTTTTTTTTTTTCTTTCTTTTAAGGAGTATTTTTCGGTGGTTTGGAAGTTTCTTAATCTCACCACTTTCCAAGTCATGCTGAAGGAATTTGTGGTTTTGGTCATTCCATTAAATAGCTGCAAATATACACCCTGTTTAATAAAGCAGTGGGTATGTGCCTCAGAAGTAGCATGGATGTCAAACCAGTGAAGCTAGTCTTCCTCTTAACTCACCCTGCAGTGTCCGAACTGCTCTATCTTAACTTCTTAGAAATCATCGAGAAGGTAATTACCCTACTCTGATCATTACAGTGTGCACATGTATCAAAACATCAGACTGAATCCCATAAATATGTATAATTTATGTGCTAATTAAAATTAAAGCTAAACTGGAAAACAAAAAGAATATAAGAAAGCAGCAAAATATATGAAGTGGCCCCAACACCCGGCTCTTTAGCTCTGAGTACCTTTCTTTCCTCTTGATCTTCCCTGTATACTTCACTAGAAGTTGATAATACAAACACGTCAATGGACTAGAGGAAGCTGATATTTAAAAAAATACTTGAGAACATCTCAGTAAAGAATTCTTCCTGATGCCAGAAATTTCTTCAAAATTCAGTTGTTTTATTAGTTTGTATTTAGTTCAGCAAATCTTTGAGATTCATAGGGATATAATCAAAAATCTATAAGGATTTCCAAAGGTAAAAAAACATTATAACATATTCTCTCCCTCCCCACAAAAAAATCAATCAATATAATTGAATATTTAAGCAATATCTTTAGATGCTCCTTTTTTTTGTTTTTAATCAGCATATCCCACTTTTTAATTTATCCCAGATTTTTATTTTCTGGATGAAAACCAGTCATCAATTGCATAGAAGTATTTAATTATTTTTTTTTAATTTATCCATGGTCATTTTTTAAATTAACATTGATTTTTGTCAAGGCAATACATAAACACTTTTGAAAATCAAATAGCAGTTAAAGGTTTATTATAGAAAATAGCAGTCATATTACCTAGTATCAACTGTTTTTGACTCTTTTAGCTGTTTTTTTCTAGAATATAAATCAGTAATTTTATAATGTATTTATTCTTATATTTTTTTCATATATTAGTTTGAGACACTGACTGCCTATATTTTGTTAAAGGAAGGTTTCCTCCTCACATGCACTGACACATATTGATGGCCACTTATACGCTAGCCTTCAAAAATATTTCGTTGCACACTTTTTGGCTAAGTGTGACTTATGTTTAAAATATCCTGTATGTTTGAAACATACAGTCATACTGTATGTTAGAAACATATAGTCATACTGTATGTTTTTATGTTATGAATATAACATAAAGTCATAAGTCAAACATAAGTCATACTATATGTTTTTATGTTATGAATCCATGAATATTGTACTCTGCTGAGTAAAGTATTCTGTCTTACAAACCTTTTTGTTTTTCCTGGAGTTTTCAGTTCTCTTGTTTTTTCATTCAACGAATATTTTGTGCCTCCAAATCACTAAATCCTCCCTACAGCCCTGGCAGGCCTGCGCTATTCCACCACTGCCACCACACCCATGCCAGCACCATTTTCCACGTGGTCAAACACACCCAATCATGTATCTTTACCTTGCCATTCCCAGTTGAGCAGATGGCATGCATTTTAGGACTTTTCGCTTTTAACAAAGAAATAAAGCCATTATCCTATTTTAAAAGTTGCTCTTCTGTAACAAAACTCCACTGTGATGTGCTTGCTGATTTGGTAATTAAGTTCATTCCATAGATCTATAACTCAGTCCTTGCAGCAAAAAATTTCAAATTTTGCTTCAGCAAAAGGGCAGATCACCACCTCAGGAACTTTTAGGGTTTTTGTGAGCAGTAAACATCTTCAAGTTTAATCCCCAAATACATTCTATAGGCCCACTTTGCATATGGAGAATCCTTGGAGAAGCTTGTTAAGGGCTTGCAACAAATGTACACATACATGTCCACACATACATGAACACATGTGTGCAAATGCACACATGTGCTCTAGGTTCTAATGAGTAAAGTGTACTTAGGTACACAAGGAAGGCATGACAAGTCACTTATTATCTATCCAGGGACTGTCATTTCTGTCTCCCTGGCTCGTAACCTTGCCTGTAGGCATCTTTCCTAATCATCGTTCACCTGGGATGTATTCTTGCCAAACGGGAATACATTTGCTTTCTACACCCATCTTCCCCTGCCAAACAAGGACACAGCTGCAATCAATAACAGACTGCTTCCAACTTCTGATGTAGAGCAGGCTTCCAGACCATGAGGGGCTTCAAAATTCAAGCCCCACAAAGAAAAGTTAGAGCCCTAGCTAAGGATAAAGCCCTCATATTCCTCAGCCATCAGAGACCCCCACCTCTTCTCATTCCTCCCCTGGCTCTGTTCCAGGATTACAGATAGACCTGGAGCCCAAGGGCAGCTGGGCAGCTGCGGCAGGAAGTGTGTACAAGTGTATAGTCTAACTTTCAACAGGGGGTTTAGAAAAATCATCTTTACTGCTGCTTATAAGTATCACATGCCTGTTATAATGAATCTTGTCTATTTATTCTAACAAACGTGCTTTCCTCTTGTAAAAGGAAATTAAAGTTGTTATTCCTTTTGTGGTTATCAGAGCAGGAGGTAACACGCACGGCCCAGCAGGAAGGTGGAGAGGCATTTTCACGTAGACACCAGAGTTGAGACAGAATCTCCTGGCAACCATGAGGTGGGGAAGAAGCTACAGAGAGACATTTCATCAAAAGGCTGAAACTCAGGTGTGTTTTAAAGAATAACTACCATAAAGAGCTTCCACTGATAAGGTTTTCTTCCCTGATACTACATAAGACTGAATACTCAGCCTCATGTCCATGTCCCCAGTAGTATAGTTGGTGAAAGATGTGATGCCGGGGTTCTAGTTTGATCAGACTGGAGAGATACTCAGGCATGGATGGCATGTGCAACATGCTTTATTCAGCTCAGGAGTGGCTGGTGAGCTAAGTACCTGGGAGTTCTGCCCTAGCTCCTGGCCACGGGGGAGCTAAGTTACATATAGCAATCTGTGACCCATGATCCACACATGGAAAAGGTCCTGTGCACCTTTATACCCAGGGGAACAAAAGTGGCCACATGCCCAGCAACAGTTACATGAGCCTGACTTCACTGTACACAGTGTGGCTGTCTAGAGCACAGGGCAGCTTTCGGCAAGGCCACAGGTGAGAAAGACCAAACACTTTTTTCCTTGCCCTACAGATGTTTTTCCTTGTAATAGCTTTTGGTGTCAGTCCCTTGAATGGAGAGGATACATTTTTACATCATTACATTAACAATTCACAGAGTCAAAAACAGCCTGATGGGTTACTTGGTTTTGCATAGACAGCACAGCACATGGAAATCTGTTCCTTGCATGAGCAATGGAATCTGTTCTCTTGTCTGTTAGAATTACAGCATTCCTCTGGGCATGGTAGTTCACACTTGTAATGCTAGCAATCCGGGAGGCCTGGATGGGTGGTCAGTCTCAACTCTTGAGTTCCTAGACCAGCCAGAGCCAGAGCGAGACCTTGTCTCTGAAACATAGACGGGTGTTGTGGGGGGTGCCTATAGTCCCAGATACTTGGGAGGCTGAGTCAACAGAATATTTTGGACCCAAGAGTATGGGGTTGCTGTGAGCTATGATACCATGACACACTACCAATAGTGAGACTCTGTCTCAAAAAAAAAAAAAAAAAAAAAAAAAAATAGAATTAGAGAATTCTGAGGTCCAATACCAAGGGCTCCATTTCGAACCCTAATTTGTAGCTCCTGAAATGGCCTGGGAATTAACTGGTCAGTTAGACACGCAGTCCGGATGTACATTTAATTGATGATGAATACATTTTGATGCTATATCTGCTTAGGAGATTATCCACAAATTGCTTTATACTTTGGATAGCTCCAAATTGTTATATGGACATCTGTTTTTGTTGGCCACAGACAAGCTATTCACAATGACAATTTTATCATTAACTTAAATCGGATAACATGGCTTCATCTGTCATATTAAAATTTCTAACTTTCTTACAAATATCTGGGGTAGATGTGTGTTTGTGTGTGTGAGAGAGATTTTTGGGCTAAAAAATTTCCTATGAAATTTTTCCTTTTGTTTGTTTATTCAAAAGAACATAGCTGCCCTCACTGTACTTATGTACTTTTTTTTCAAAGTGGCTCATTTAATACTGACCCTGGAATAGCAAAGAATTGCTTTTCTCATCTGCATGCCTACACTCTGACAATACAGAGATTGTTCAGGAAATTTTCCTGATGAAGCTATCGTGCATTTATTAATAGTCAAAATAGATCCGAGAGAAAACCATCTGGGAAACCCATATTAAGGAACATTCTAGAAAATATCTGATTGCTACTCCTCAAAACTGTCAAAGTCATCAATACCAAGAAAAGTCTGAGCAACCATCACAGTCTAGAGAAGCATAAGGGAACAAGATAACACAATGATAAGGGGGCAAGATAACACAATGAAAGATAATATTCCGGATGAAATCTTGGGACCAACAAAAGGACATTAAGCAAAATTAAATAAATACAGACAAGCTAGGGAATGTCTTGAATGATAATGTAGCCATTGCAGCCCATTTGTTGTGACAAACATATGTTACTAATGTAAAATGTTAACAGTTGGAGAAACTGGGCTCAGAGTACATGTACCTCTTTGTACTATATTTGCCACTTTTCTTTAAATCTACAATTGTCCCTTTTTAGTTTTTTTTTAAATTGGTTTAAAAAATAAAAAAATGATCACATGGGGAGGGATTTTCCAATTTGCTTCTGAGAGGGACATTAGACTTTGGTGAAAATTACTTTCTCTAATTTTTGTGCTGTGGTTGGGTGAAGACCTAGTCTTAAATCACTTTGGACAAGATACTTAATTTCTCTGAAGTTCTCTTCCTTATCCTCAACATGGGAGGAATGATATCTAACTCTCAGCTATGTCCAGAGAATCTTGTAAATTTCAAAAATACATATTGCAAGTACAAGTTGGATCCATCAGGTGTAGAACACAAATGTCTTAACGCTATAATTGATTAGTAGGATGTAAGCACTCCAATTTGTACAAATAATCAACACATTGAATCCCATAATGCCATAAATGTATTCATGATCTATGTACAAATGACTTAATAAAAAAAACTTTAAAAAGTGAAAATATATAGTTATCTAACATTAAATAAGGGTTTTAAATCTTAAATAAAATACTGAACATTATAATCTAAAAAAAAAAAAATACTATCATAGTGCCTGCATACAGGACATGTCCACAGAAATAGTAGCTGTTGGTACAAATAATAATAAAGAAACAGGTTTTTCTATTGTGCAGCGACTAACTTTCTGTTGAAAGTCCTAAAGACTAGTGTTCCGTTTTCTCGCCAACACAACTTCAGGATTATAAGAAGCTGCTGGAACCATGTGGATGTAAAGCATGTTCTCTGTGAACAAGGATGGCAGGAGGGATCTCAGTGAGGGGAGAACACTGTTGAATACAGAAGCCTCTGCTAAACGGAAATGCTAACCGGCTTAGAAGCTGCATATAGATTAGTCACAGATTATTACTTGACTTAAATTCATTGACACATTTCAATGGCAGATCAGGATGGTGGGAGCAGAAGGCAGAGAGAAGTGGGTAAATAAAGCTGCCCTTGTCTGCTCTACATCAAGCATGTCCTTCCCTGCAATAGTCTGCTAATCGTGGCATGGCCATCTACATACTTGTAAGTATGATGGGTCATTGATTTTCACATTCAATTTGATGCTTGCCTTGTGGTTTGTGATTTGAAAATCTATTCTATTCAGAAAGAAGCTACAAATGACGGTCAAACATAACAAATCTTGAACTCTAACTACCCAGAAAACAACAGCCTCTTAAATTGATGACCTGATAGTCAAGGGCATTTTTTGTCTTTTGTTTCCAGAGCTCTGACACACATCAACTATATTAATGGAGAAGTGAGTATATCTTCCATTTTTCTGACCAATTGATAAACACAAGTTCTTCCTGAAAACCTTTTGTGTGCTTCTTGTGACAGTCTCAGGAGGGACAAAATCACTTTAACGTACCTATTACAAGGTGATTATTTATTTGGATGGGAACATTACACTTGATTGAATCACTGCACATCCAAATGGTCTTGCTGTATCAACAACCACAGGAAAAGTAGTTGCTGGAAGCATTACTTCAAAGAGTAGGTCAAAGCCAGTGGGTATCTAATGATATACTTCTCATTTTTCTATTGTTAACCAGTAGAGAGTCTCAGTAATTGGCCACTTCAAGACAAGGGTATCACCTGAGTTCACAAAGCCTGGTCAGAAATCACATTACGTTTATCAATCCTCAGTTCAAGTTCATCCTCATAAAAACATCATAGGAATGTAAGTGACCTTTACAAATAGGCTGGGAAGAAAACTGGCATGTTTCCTAGCTAAGGAAAATGATTTTAAAACCTATCAAAAAATGCTGCCAAGCAATACTATTTCTTTAAAGTAAATTAGATGGCAATTGATTCTACAAGAACACAAGCACAGTGGTGATACAAGATGGTGTCAACTTCTCAATTAGGATGGGCTAGAGGCCTTACAGGTGATAACCCATTTTTAACAAGCATCTATCAGAGCAAAACTTACCATTTCATAAAAAGATTCCCAAGCTTCAACCAGTGTCCAATCATTTTAAGCTGTCATTCATTCAAGAAAATTCCAGTACAGTGAAAGAGCCTATGATATTCATTGGCTTTTTTATCAAAGACTATAAAAGGAAAAGAGGAGTTGATTTGCCCAGGGGAGATTTTCAAACACATTTCAGAAATGCAGCTATTATAAGAAGTGAAATATAGCCCGTGCGGTTGCTGCTTAGAAGGGATGACCTTGTCTTTCCCCTGAACTCTTTCTAGGTCACTTCCTCCTGTTGTGATGAAAAAAGAATCAGAGGGGAGAGTGTGGTAATAACTGCTAGGTTGTCCTCAATATGTACCAGCCTCACCATCCCTTATAGCCTGGGCACTGTCTCTACCTCTCCATCCTCAGTTTGCTCATTCTTAAGATGGACATCAAAAATAGTATGTAACCTGTGTGTTTTAGTGTAAATAATGTGAACTAGTATCTCCAAAACCATGCAATAAGCATTTACTATCGTTGTCATTATTATTGCCCTAGCTGGAGAAGATAATTATGTTGCCCCATCTTTTCTAGCCTTAGTATAAAGACAGAAATAGGAAATGTCACTTACAGAGTGAAATAAGAAGAGTTTTCTACAAAGTAGCAGCTTCCCCAGGAGGGGCTGGGCTTAGACCTGGCTTAGGCCTGGCTACCTAATACTCCCTGGTCTTCTGAAGCAAGCAATTGATTCAAGGATAGACACTTAAGCTAACGTACTCCGGTGAAGTGTTAGTCTAAAGAGGCAACATCCGTGTTGCCCTCCGTTGCCTGTCCTGCCACTTGAGGCTTGTTCAATGAATTTGGGGCTTTAACAAGAGAAAAACATCCCTTTCCACTGGGATTGCTAACCTGATGGAATAAAAGCCTTGAGCTACTGATGGCCATTTATTTTACTATCATGAAACGAGAGGCTGTTTGGAAATTAAGCCAAACCAGAGAACAAAAGAACCAAGAGAAGAGAGATAGGGTCCTGAGACGTTTCAGCATCTGAATGCAGTGGTGTCTGAAGGAAACATACTCTTGTACTTTTTAGTTACACGTAATGAAAATGAATCTCTTTCTATTTTATTGTTTTTATTCTTCTTTTAAACCCATTTTGAGTGGGGTTTCTGTAATGTGCAACTCACAGAGTCCTGACTTTTAGCATCCCCGTACTCAGGTCCGCTCAAACAATTGTGGTTTGGATTAAACTGAGAAGCAGAGCAGAGGATACAACCCTGAGGAAGGTGGGAGAGGGTGTAGACGAGACAGCAGAGGTTCTTCAGGGCCCTGCTTTATTCAGATGGAGTCATGAGGCTTCAGCCTTTTCCTGTCCTAACAGAAGTCTCAGGCGTCATTCTCTATAGTATTCACCACAGTCCCTGTGGCCAGGATATTTTGTAGACAATTTTTCTCCCAATTTTTACAGAGAAAGAAGGACCCAGCCCAGAGCACCCGTGATCAAGTTTACCTTGTCTCTGCCAGTCTTCCCATCACCAGTGTTCATTCCATCACTTTCAGCATTGACATATATGGGAACTCATAGGTTTGTTTCAAAGTTACACATTTGTGAAAAGCCTGTTATTTTTATGCATTTTAACATTAAGACGCTCCTTTTGAACTGGCCTCAACCACTTCCAATTTAGTTGGGGGAGGGGAATCTCTCAGTCCAAGGCACTAAACGTGAGAACAACGTCTTGTGTGCATTTTAATTTGTGTTCAGTGTAGCACCAGGAAACAAGCAACAGCCTCCTTTAATCAATTGCTGCTGTGGCCCAGCCAGACATATTTCATCTTCTGATTGGACCCTCAGGGCTGAATTTGTGAAGAATGCGTCCTAAGCCATTAAGCCCATAAATGAACCTATTTTCAAAAGGACTATTTAAGTAGTTAGTTCAGTTACTTATAAGGGATTTAAAGATATAAAATCACTAGTTCAGGAAGGAAGGAGCTGCAGATCCAGGCTTATCTCATTTTCAGACTAGGCTGTCATGGAGGGAGCTGACAGACGCTCAGCACAGACCTGTGCACTGACCAGTGTCTCCGACCACTTGACTTTGGAGGCACAGGAAAAAAGATGTCGGTATGACATCTGCCTCAACAACAACTGTATTTAAGTAGACCTTGAAATTGTGTGTCCTTTAACTGTCATCAAGTTGAATATCAACAGAAAAGGAGAGGTAGTTAAATAGTTTCTGCTGGAAAGATGTAAATGAAAAGGCTTAATTCCATCCAGATCTAGTAAAAACAGTGTAAATGCTTTGTCTTCATTACGGTCAAATCCTTCCAACCCTATGCCTTATTATAATTAACTCCACACTAATTGTGATTCAGTGAACAAATTGGACCCAATGGCCTGTCTTCTCTCTTGTAGTTTGTAAGGAAAGTGAAGATTTCTTCAGTCAGCTTTCTTGTGATTTACATTCCAAATTTGTCTCCTAAGGATTTCGAGTGACTGGGTTTTCATCAAAGGGTCATGTTTAGTGTTCAAGTTCCTCACACAGATATCACCCATATTAATTTATACTTCTTGCTGGCATTTTCCAAAATGTATTACATAGAAAACTAGTCTTACAGAAGGAAAAGGTGGGTTTCCATGATCAAATAAGTTTGGGAAACATCACATGCTATATCCTCCCCTCTGACATACACAGGAGAAACTGGACTCAGAGCACATGGGACCTCTTTGTACTATATGTACGCTAAAGGCTCCGACAAGCCATGTCGAAAGCAAAACAAAACCCCTGTGTACTGTGTTTCATCCAGTATTTTAAAAAATCAATTTCTCCATGGAAACTTTTCTTCATGGACCTCTGGGAATGGTCTACAAAGCCAGCAGTCCAAAGAACCAAGTTTAGATCTAGTTTCAGAGACCAATGTTTAACCTTCCTTTATGTCCAGGACTGAGGAACAGCAATTTAAAAAAATGTATTAATGGCACATATGTGTTTGTGCTTAAAATAAGATTGCAATTGCTTGATTGATACCCTTGCCTTTATTCAGAAGGATATGAGGACAGAAAAAATGGTCATCATGGTTTTCTGGTCTAAAGGACTCTTTTATGTTTACATGGAGGAATCTGGAACATATTGTCCTGAGTAAAGTATCTCAAGAATGGAGGGAAAAGTATCCAATGTACTCAGTACTTCTATGAAACCTACTTATATTTACTCACACTTTCTTATGAAAGACAGAACACAACTATAGCCCAGAATGAAGGAGAGAAATGGAGTGGGAAGGGAGGGGAGGGGAGAGGTTTGACAGAGGGAGGGTAAAAGGCGGGACCACACCTATGGAGCATATGGCAAGGGTACAAGTCAAATTGGTCAAGTGTAGAACATAAATGTCTTAGCACAATAATCAAGTAAATGAGGTGAAAGATTGGTTTGATGTAACCACTTGAGATTGTATTAAAAAAATCAACACATTGTACCTCACATATGCATAAATATATTCATGATCTATGTGTATTTGACTCAAAAAAAAAAAAAAAAAGATATTTTTAAACACATCTTAATTAGACAATATGTTGTTGTGTAAAAAACTAGTGGTGGCAATACCAATAGTAATATAGTCCATGGAAGTTTTTATCATTGATTTCAGATCTTGTTTAGGCAGAATCTGGGGGGAGCTTCCCTGGAAGTGTTAACTCTGATCTTCCCCTTCCACTACAGGGAGCCCCTCATCCTTATCTCCACCCCTCCCCTTGGTCTGTGGCAACAGGCACAAGGAGGCAAGGCAGGAGAAGAGGGTCCTGGAGGACGGGCTGGGGGTAGGGCATGGATTTAAAGCAACTATTCTGCTCATCTCCCATTTCCCAAATTCAAGTACCTCCC
Organism: Loris lydekkerianus; assembly: GCA_963574355.1. NCBI lineage: Eukaryota > Metazoa > Chordata > Mammalia > Primates > Lorisidae > Loris > Loris lydekkerianus. The sequence continues at coordinate 21,666 of CAUYPK010151344.1, forward strand.
CAGGCTGGTCATTAAACCCCTTAATTAAGTTAATTAATTAAAGGTGTCAAGTAATACTTCAGCGGGGAAAAAGCTACATTTGGATTCTTGAGGTATTTCTGAAGATAAAAACTTAAAGTATGGGTTAGCTGTATTACTACTTATATATTTAAAGATGACTGTGCCATTGGGGTGTGGCCATTATACCCTCATTTGGTCAGTGGGATCACAAAGCTTGCACAGAATTAAGTGCCCTAGGTAAGGAAGGAAGCAACCAACAAAAGTTAAGCCTCCCAATTCTTTCTTCTGACCTGATATATTAAATTCTATTGTCACATGAGAACTTAAGCTGTATACTCAGCTTGGAACCACATTCGCACTTACCAGGATATGAAATATCATTAGATACGTATCTTCTTTAAACATGCCCTCATTTTCTCTAGTTCCTCATACCCCATCCCCAATTGTCAAGCAACTATATATTTCTGGAAGAAATAATGTCTGTAGAGTAACTTGAATGTCTAAGGCAGTGTTTTTTAATCTTTTTTTTTATCTCATGGCACACTTAACCCTATAGTTAAACTTCCACAACACACTAAAATTATGTTGATAAATCGGGGTTTATGGTGTATGACACACCTCTTGTGGGTAGGTACAATTGTAAGAGGCACATCACCTAACAAATGCAATCGGTGTAACCTAATTCTTTGTACCCTCAATGAATCACAAACAATAAAAAAAAAAAAGAGTAAAAAACATATATACTTACTATGCTTTGAACTTGTTTTGAAAATAATTTAACTAATGATCTTTAAAATTTTCACAGAATACCTAACATCTTCTCACAAGAAGAAAATCACTGGTTGAAAATCACTGGTCTAAAGGCATTTTATATAAAAGCAGAATCCACAGTCTAAAGCAGAGGAAATACAATCTGCTTTTTCTTTTGTTTACAAATGCCCAACAAATGCCAAACACCTGGTTTGACTGATTTTCTAAATTCTGCTGATTGAGTGGTTTGGCAGTTTTTATGTAACAAACACACCGCTTAATCCCCCCTCTTTCCTAAATGTGGCTTCATGTTCAGCATCAGCCCCTATTATCGCTGATCATTATGATGTCCACACTAGGAAAATACTCCTAGTGGGGAGTACTTGGAAATACGCCACCCTGTTGTGTTAAGAGCATCTGCATGTTTGTTAAATTTTCTGAGTGGAAAGACTACAAAAAATAGTGAAAAAGAAAAAAACATGAAACAGACCTGGGCTCTACTTTAAGAAGTCTAGAACGGGGGGTGACCCTTACGTGCAGCCATCATGACCTGTGGGAGTAAGGTCCATGGAAGAGCCCTTGGTGGAGATGTGGTACTTGACTTGAGCCTCCACGTACAGGAAGGATTTAAAAACATCAAGAGGAAAGAAACAGTATAAGTGAAATCACAGAGATGCCAACATCACCATGTGTTTGGTTGCGGCTGGATGTGACAGCTAAAGTGGGCACTTCGTTTGGAAAGCTGGGGTGAAGCCAGTTTGCAGTGGTCTTGGATGTTTGGCTACAGAGGCTGAATGTAGGAGTGCATGAGGGTTTTGATTTCACACAGCTTTCTCAGAAAAATTGAGCAGAGTGACCATGCCCAAGAGCAGGGGCTCGGACCCACTGCATTCCCTGCTTCCTGGGCAAATGACTTAACCCTCTGAGCTTATGTTGCCAGACCTGAAGAACAAAGGCAAGACAGCTCCTTCGTGACTTAGGTGAGTTTATTCATTCATGCATAAATATTGACTGAACACCTACAACTTGCCAGGCATTCCTTTAATCAGTAGGGATACACCCCTGATGAATCATTAAGAGGTTTATATTCTAATGAGGAAGACGGAACACAAGATAAATCTAGCTTATAAATCATGATAAGTGTTACGAAGAAAAAAAAAAGCAGGAAAGGAAGATTTGAAAGAACAGTTTGATCGATTGTCCAGAGACAACCTCACTGAGAAGGTGACTTTTGAGTAAAGATTTTTAAGTATGTTGTCAAGACGTCCAGACGTCAGGCAGAGCACATGCAGAGGTCCTGAGACAGGACTGTGGCTGGGGTGTTTGAGACAGAGTGAGGAGGCCCAGTGTGAGGGAGCACAGGAAGAGCTGAGTTCATATAGTTCAAGAGCTTGGGGTGAGGACTGGGGAGGGACGAAGACCACATAGGGTCATTGATGTCTTATTACAATAAGGACTTTGCCTTTTTTTTAAATTTTTTTTGGGGACAGAGTCTCACTATGTCACCCTCAGTAGAGGGCTATGGCGTCACAGCTCACAGCAACCTCAAATTCTTGAGCTTAAGCGATTGTCTTGCGTCAACCTCCCAAATAGCTGGGACTACAGGCCCCCGCCACAATGCCCAGCTATTTTTCTGTTTCAGTTGTCATTGTTGCTAAGCTGGCCTGTGCTGGGTTTGAACTCACTAGCCTCAGTGTATGTGGCTGGTGCTGTAACCACTGTGGTACAGGCACTGAGCCAGGACTTTGCCTTTTATTTGGAGTGATATAGGAAGCTATTAAAGAATTTCCAAAAACGGATGGCATGATCTCAGATTTTGACAAGGTCCTTTGAGCTGGGGATGATGCATATGAAGTATTAGCACGGGCCCAGTGGTTATAGTATGGCCTCAATAAATGCTCACTAGCATCCCTACTATTTGCTGGCACGACCAGGTTTGCAGGATACCGGGATCTCTATCTAATACTGTCTAGAACCTGCAGGACATCAGATTCTGTCCAAATCCTCTTCCCTGACCTGCTTTTCCAGTAAGATGGGCATGATGGTGACAAATGGGCTGCTCACCTCTCCAAAAGGGTCAGGATGAACCTGGCCATTGGGAATGCCGTGCTTGGTGATAGTGTCCCCTGGATTTGCAAAGTGAGGTGATCACTCATGTAAATATCAGGCTATTGTCAAGCTGCCATGTGCAGACCCAGTTAAAGTATACAGGCAGGAATTGGCCAGGAAAATGCTTTTCTGGAAGTGCCAGAAGCTGTTGGCTGCTGTGCTAGGTTATTCCCAAGCTAGCTGATGCCATCCTGTCATCACAAGCAGCCCCCCCTTGCCAAGAGCCTCAGAGTCATCTGGGGGTTGGGAAGCGGCAACTTCTACATGTATTTGTTTCTTCCTTGTTTTCAGAAATGAATGATCATATATGGAGTTGGAAATAGCAATGCCTATACTGCCGATGAGGGTACACCTGTCCACCAGGGGAGTCACTTTCCAACCAGCCAGTGTCAGCGAAAATGAGGGGAACTTTTCTGAAAGGTAATTTGGGTTAAAGGCATCAAAAATATTTATAAAATTCATAACATTTCACCCTTTTACCTAATAATTCCCCATATGGAAAAAATGCAGCTGCAAAGTGATCTATCCCCTAAAGAAAAAAAGAATGTAATATCTAGTCTGGTTCTTAATCAGCTGGAGTTTGATGTTTTTCAAGTAACTTCCAATACTTACCATGGATGTGGGAGTCACTGTAGTGTAGTCACAAGCTAGTGAGGGGTATGAGTAGGAAACAGAAGTTACTCTGGGGTGGGGGTCACCAGAGAAGGCATCATTGGCAGGAAGGTTGGGATTGAGCCTTGCAGACCAAGTGCATGACCTTTAAATCATCACCAGTCCTCTCACTGGCTGACAACATCCCTGCATTTTCCAGGTGGGCTCCACATCTGTATTTCTTTCCATAACTAGATTGACTGGGTCACATTGGAGAAACCATGTTTTGGGAAGTGAGAGACTTTTTCCTATGCTTGTTTTTTTCCTAAATGTGTTCCATATAATGTTGATAGTACCAAAGTCAGAATAATACACAGATGAATCTTCTAAATTGAATGTTTTATTTGGGAATCATGGAATTGCAACTTGGGGCATACATACACACCAGGTTTACCTTTGGCATATAAAAAAAAGGAAAGAGAAGGTTGGGAATTTTATTAGAAAGAGAAATTTTCTTTTAAAAGGAAACCTCCTGGCAATTCTTTGGAAAGCTGGCAAGCTCTGATTGGTGAGTGACTAAGGTAGGTAAGACTAGCCTTAGAATCACAGCAGGTCATTTCATCAGATGCTAGGTAAACCTGCTGTTGAGGTTAGTGCAACCAGAGCTTGTGGAAAATGTTTCGGAGCTGCTACTAAGTGTCCTGAGTAATTTTTCCCCTATCCCCTCAACTCTGATTTAGTCAAGTATGAAAAAAATGACTCAATTCCTATAATCAACTTTTGTAGTAATATTAACAGATATGAATGGGTTTTATTGGAAAGTATTCCACAATCAATTACTTGGGGTAGTGTGGTTGCAGTTACTCAAGCATTTTGTCTGCAAAACTTCTCAGAACTTTTATTATGCATCAAGCAACTCCAAGAGTAAGGCATTGGGGGCAGAAGAATATTTCAGATTTCAGATTTATTTGATAATGTTTCTCTATTAACATTCTGCAAATCAAATATCTGGAAGAATACAACTTTAGAAATATCTAAGATTGGCCAGAATACTGGGCCTTTCCAACGTAGGGGACAAAACCTTCTCTAGACCAGCCTTTGTTACTGTAACTTTAGATATATGACTTTTAGCTGGTGCCTTTCTCTCCACCTCTGATCAGAGTATCCATTGGCCAAAGAACCCATACTTACAGAATAATCATGCTGATACAAGGAACCACCAGCTCTGAGGAACCACCACACTCAAGATCTTAAGCCCCTTTTATGAACAACACATGTACCAGTTGCCAGAAGATCTACATGTTTAGATGACAAGACTTCTGTGCTGGCTGTCAGTTGAGACAAGCCTGGGGAATTCTCAAAAGGGTTTTAAAAAAAAAAAAAAAAATTGTTCAGACAGATGTGCGCCTGGAACACAATCCACATTCCATTCTCACCCTGAACGCTGTCTTGATGCAAAGGGCCACATACCTCAGAGGACTGCAGGGTTCATCTTGTGTTGTCAACAGTAAATATGTCAATCACACTCCGAGAATGCCTGACAGATGGTGATTCACATTTGCATCAAATCCAAAATAGCTGCCTGCAGCTGCCTTTGGACTGGTGGCAATCTCAAGACCCCATCATCTAGCCACTTCTTCATTTAATGTCTTGAAGAAGGTGTGTTTGGCAACCACAACATTAAAAGCTTGGGGTCTGTTCCCATATCACAGCATCACACTATAGCATATGAACGAGACAGATTAAAAAGAACATAAGCAGGTCCATTCAGCTCCTTTTTTGACTTTGGGTAAGCAAAGCTACAGAGACCAGTGCTGCCGGCTGGCACACGCTCAGATTTCTGTGGAGTCAGTGCCCATCAGCCTTGCTGCCCAGCCAAGGCCAGCTGAGGTGCTGAGAAGTTACAGCCAGAGCAACAGCAGTCTTCCAAGTAAAATGCAAACTTACATAAGAAGGTAAGCCCAGTGAGCTGCCAGGCCTTTACAGAGAGGAAGGCACATTCTGGAGGGGATTGCTTGGGTTTGAATCTCTGAAGCACTACCCACTCTGACTTTTGTCCCCTTGGATTGTATTTAACTAACTTCTCTGGGCTTAAGTCATTCATCTGAAAGTACCAATAATAAAGTTCCGTAATCTTCGTTCAGATTGTTGTGAATATCAAATTAAATTACTATATAAATAGGTAGACAGATTTTGGAAAACTACTGGGTACACAATAAACGCTCTAAATGTTATTATTATCAATATAATCCAATTGCTCTCTTTTATTAGGCTTAAATCAATATGGAGAGTGGATATCTTTTTCCTATTTGAAAGTGTGTAAAGTAAGAATACTAGATACTTTCCCCAAAGTTGAGAAATTCTATTTCTGAGCCAAGAGTCAAATGGAGGATCTTGCATTTTGCCTTTTTCTATACCTCTCTACTTTTCCCTCTTCCCCCAAATATACTCTTCAAAAAATATATAGGGTTCTGTGCGGCTAAAAAAACTACACTCATGTATCCTTTACTGTATCCAGAATGTGTTTGTAAACCGTATAAACTGGATAAGAAACAGTTACCTGTATGGATGGTTTCAGGCTCTTGCTGCATCTGGCCTGCCTGGATCCTTTGATTTCTGTCAACCTTTTTCAGGGATTCATGTCAAGGGCTGTCATGAGCATCTCAGACAAAGTATGTGTTTGGGTTTGGTCAGGATTCTTTTGGGAGATATTTCTAGGAAGCTATTTCATTCCATCCCGAACAATAATCCCATTCTGTTAAGACAAAGGGGTATGGAAAACTGAAGTTAACCATGACCAGAAATACCTGGTCACCAGGGCAGGGTGTAGCTGGGAAGCCAGTGAAACATGCCTTTTCCCTGGTGGATAAAAAAAAAAAAAAAAAAAAAAAAGGCTATTGCAGAGACAATCTTTGTGCAAAGTAGGACCTCAGAGCAGGTCAGGAAATCAGTGCTGTGTCAGGAGATCAAGTCCAGAATCACAGGGAAGACCAGAAGAAAATGAGGAGGCAAGTGGAATGAAAGCAGCAAGGTGGGGCTGAGCCTCAGAAAGCCATGCACGGGAAAAGCAGCAAGGTGAGGGTGAGCTGAAGAAGGCAACCCATGGGGCATGCAGTGGGTGGAGAGGGACAAGGCTCGGGGAGACCAGTGACAGAAGGAGAAAGGGACACAGGCAAGAGGGAAGTGAACACCTGAAGATGGTAGTCAGGAGAGCAAAATCTGTGTGTTGGATAAATGGGGAGGGAGATGAGAAGTATCCTGTAACATTGTGGTCCCCAAACCCCTGGCCATGGACTGGCATGGATCCATCGCCAGGTAAGAGCCAGGCCTCACAGCAGGAGGTGAGTGATGGACAAGAGAGCAAAGCTGCATCTGTATTTACAGCCGCTTCCCATCACTCACCATCACCGCCTGAGCTCCACCTCCTGTTGCATCACCACCTGAGCTCCACCTCCTGTCTCTATAACCACTCCCCATCACTCCATCACCGCGTGAGCTCCACCTTCTGTTACGTCACCACCTGAGCTCCACCTCCAGCCACTCCCCATCAGTCCATCACCACCTGAGCTCTGCCTCCTGTCTCTATAGCCACTCCCCATCACTCCATCACCGCCTGAGCCCCACCTCCTGTTACGTCACCACCTGAGCTCCACCTCCAGCCACTCCCCATCACTCCATCACCACCTGAGCTCCGCCTCCTGTCTCTATAGCCACTCCCCATCGCTCCATCACCACCTGAGCTCTGCCTCCTGTCAGATCAGCAGCAGCTTTAGATTCTCATAGGAGCATGATACTACTACACATATAAACTGCACACATGAGGGGTCTAGGTTCTATCTTTCTTATGATAATCTAAGGCCTGATGATCTGTGGTGAGGTGGAGCAGTGATGCTAGCCCTGGGGAGCAGATGCAAATACAGATTATCATTAGCAGAGAGGTCTGACTGCACAGAGACCATAATAAATCCACTGCTTGCAGACTCATATCAAAATCCAATCAATGGGTGGCAAGTGACAATGAAGCTGCATCTGGTGGCAGGCTTTATGGCAACGATACACTCTGGGTGCCACTGTGCCCCATCACCTTCAGATGGGACTGTCTAGTTGCAAGAAAATAAGCTCAGGGCTCCCACTGATTCTGCATTGTGGTGAGTTGTATAATTATTTCACTATATATTACAATGTAATAGTAATGGAAATAAAGGACACAAGAAATGCAATGCACTTCACATTTCCAAACCATCCCCACTGCCACCCTCCCCCACCCCACCCCCCCACACACCAGCTATGTAGAAAATTTGTCTTCCATGAAACTGGAGTCTGGTGCCAAAAAAGGTTGAGGACCTTTGTTGTAACACTCATATGCAGAAAAGAGAAAAGAAAAGAAACTTAACTTTAAGAGGTCACGGGAACAGGGCTGAGCCCCCAACCTAGGAAGAACGGATTTACAGCCCACTGGTAACCAGTGTTAATGTTTAATTCAACTGTTCAGTAATCTGGGTACTACTAAAGTCTTAGGAGGGAATACATCATTTGCAATGAAATAGTTTTTATATCAGAGTAGCTTTTTCAGTCTCTTGTGGAAATATCCAGCGAAGGGAGCTGAACTAAAGCAATGAACATTGGCTATGTGCATGTGAGCAGCCTGGAATGCCCCTCATGGGATGCCAACTGCTCCCACCTGGAGCCCACCTGATGTCTCTCTGCACCTCTGCCTCCCCCATAAGAAGAGCCCAGGCAGGGATCTCTGACACGGGCTGGTGCACCTTCATGCCCAGTATTCTTTGGGTCTCCCAAGCAGGTCAGCAGCTTTATTTACCTTTTGAGGCTCGTACAGGTTAACTAAAGAGTCCAGCCATATAAAAGACGCTGAGAAAACTGATCTAGAATCCAGAGCTCTTCATCCTTTTGTGAGAAGCCAATAGCCAGATAAGTACAAAATTTAACAGCCAATTTCACACATGCTTTGAGATTAGGAAAGGAAAAGAACATCAGTGAATCCTAGATCTGAGAATGGCTGTAATAACGCTTGTGGCATCGGCATCTTCATGGCTCCACTGGAGGACTGTTCCGTAATGGGAAACCCTGTACAAGCATAATGTGCTATTAATAACAATAGCTACCACTTGTGCAGAACTTTCTCTAGGCCAGACATTGTTCTAAGTACTTGATATAAATTAATTTGTTTGACACTCACAACGATGTTTGAAGTGGTTGTTATTATCATTCATCTTCATTTTACAGATAATGACACTGAAGTTACATCACATGCCTGAGGTCACACAGCCGTACAGGGAAGAAACAGGCCTAGGACTCAGGCAGTCTGACTATTGATCCTCTGATCTTAACCATGATGTTCTGCTGTGTGTTACATAAAAGCCATTGCATCCTTGGGCAAAAATCTGCAAACCATACTAAATCTATTCCCGTCACATTCATAACCCGAGTCTCTAGAGTAGAACTTTCTACACACATGCTCCACTTGTGGTATGTGAACAAGACTCATACAAGCCTCAAAACTGACCCTGACTTTCCAGAAGAGGGGCCCCTATTTCATTCACCTTGTCTCCTCAAAAGTATTAATTGATATTCTTCTTATGGCTCCCCAAATGCATGGCAGAAAGCTATTTCCACTTATGTATTTGGTGAATGGGTGAAACAGGAACTGGCGAAAGACTAGCTTGTACCATTAACAACACTAACCCACACAGAAAGAGCCCTGATTCTCCAGACCATAGAGTGAATTGTAATTAGTTGTCTGTCCCACTAGGCTCACAGGCTCTAGGAGCACAGGGATTGTGTTTTATTTTTCTTTTAATCCTAAGTGAAAGACAGTGTCTGGGCCATATCTTTTACTACAATAACTTTTTTGGTGAATAGGGAAATGAGGTTTATAGAACCCCAAACCTACCTGCAAAGAAAGCTGGTTTCTAGGCCATTTATTGTCAGATTTGGGTCACCAGGATCCCACTGTGATCTCATTTCAACTATAGGGAGGGATCTGTTGAGTCAAGTCAACCACTGCCCATTGAAATGACAAAAGGCACAATTTTCCAAGCACTAAGCAATTGCATGGGACAGAGGATGGGTGGTGATAAAAACTATGAAGTGGGGACAATGCCCAGGGAAGACAGGAAGCTTAGATACTGATGAAATCACCACGTGCTTGTCATACAGATTTAAATCTCTGCCCTAGGCAAAGGTAAGCCTCTTGGAAGGTTCATCGGATAGGATGAGAAAATCCATGTATAAGCCATTAAACCAGGCAGATGTAGCAGTGATCCGAGAAGCAACAGACCTTGAGGAACAGGATACAGGGTTCCTACTGACAGGAGAGATTCAAGTAGGGACACTTGTGTAGGAAGGTTTGGAATGGGACAGGATCTTTCTAGGCCACCAACTGACAGGCTAAGTGAAAGGAAGATAATTTTGAACAAAGAAGGGCCTTCTCAGTGCCACAAATCACACCTTTTGACTAATAATGCCAACTCGACTGTACAAGATGAGATCTTAGAAACAGCTTTGCCAATTTCTGAAAAAGATAGAACATGAACCATCTATATTTCTTATTGTTCTAGTTCCGTCTGTTCCCATAAGTCCCACAGCTATGAAATTAGATATAGATTATCTTAAATAATACTAAAAGTATTAATTGATATTCTGAAAAAATGGTCCAACAGTTAAATAAGATTGAGAATCACAGCTGCAATAGAAGGACCTCTGGGTAAGGAATTGGAAAAAAATCCACATTCAAGTCTCTGCTTTGTCACTTCTTGGCCTTTTGACCTTGAAAAGTTACTTTATCTCCTTTAATAATCAGTGTTTTGAAATCTGAAATTCATAAAGATCAATCACCAATCAAATAAAATCATGTATGTGAATCTTTTGGAAATACATAATGGGGTAAGACCACCTAAAGAATATAATGAGAATTTATTATGAAACTTTAAATGACTAACCATTGGTTTGAACTGAATTTCTCCTCCCTCTCACCCCCACCCCCATTCATATGTTGACACCCTAATCCCTGTGACTATATTTGGAGATAGGGATTTTAGAAGGTAATTAAGATTAGATAAAGTTAGTTATAAGGGTCAGGTTCTAACCTGATAGGGTTGGTGGCCTAATAAGAAAAGAGAGAGATCTCTGCACCCACCCCAACCCCTACTGAAAAGCCATGGAAGCCTACGGTGAGAAGGTGGACATCTGTAAGCCAGAAAGAGGGCCCTAACCAGGACCTGACTGTGCTTGTACCCTGGTCCTGAACTTCTAGCCTCTGGACCAATGTGAAAATAAATTTCTGTTGTTTAAGTCACCCTCCCTGTGGCATTTTGTTAAGGCAGCCTGAGCAGACTAAGACATCCCTGTATGAGGATTGTGCAGAAAGTATTCAGCCATGTACCATGAACAAATATGTACAAGGATGGGATACTTTCTGGACAGTCCTCAGATGTTAGTACTATTATTTCTGCTTCCATTTATATCTTGACAGTTGATGTGAGGTATTCAGAAAGAAAACCGGCTTAAACATGAGAAGGAGCTCATTCTTCTCAAAAAATATCGTCTATGAGAGCAAAATTGCATTTTTGAAACCTGGGAAAATAAAATACCTATAAGTTATTAAAAAAAAAATAAATAAATAAAAGGTCCTCAGTGACACAGGTGATGACCTTGTAAAGAACTCAGTGCAGGATTTCTAAGATACAAAGTGAGGCTGTGAAGAAGGCCTATGACATCTGAAGAAATCTTTCTCTGCTCCCTTCCCTCCCACCTTCTTTCCCAATGCATGATATGAATTCATTAGTTCATTCATTGATTCACTTTTTTCAGCAAATACTTTTTCTTTGTACTAGTGCCATGGAATTTCGTGAAGCTTCTAGTAGAGCGGAGAAGGCAGACAATGAATAGCTAATTGTATAATTCATTTTGTTTAAATACAATTATGATAATGGCTAGAAAAGAATTATCAAGTACTCTGAGCATGTAAAACTGGGGATTCTAATCTAGCCCATGATGGATCAGAAAAGTCTTTCCTGCAAATATGTTAGTCCAGCTGGAAGTCTGTGAAGGTAGTAAGAAAAGAAAGAGAACAAAGTCCCTGGGTAAGGGACAAAGTGAATGAATGTGGAGAGCCAGAAAAGACTACCAAAGCCACAGTGTGGACAGCAACAGAGAGCTTGACACAGGAAAAATGGGGCTTCAGAAGCAAAAATGGGTAACTTAAGACCTTGTGAGCTTTTGTGCAAGAAATCTGCCTTTAAGAACAAGAGGAAGCCATTGACAGGCTTCAAGAATAAGAGGGGTATAAGACGGCCACATGGTAACACTTCTCCGCACCCTCCTGTACTTCCTGTCCTATCAAGGCTTTGCTCATTACAGCAGAAAGATCCTGGTTAGAGGAAAAGAGGATGTGCTAGCTGGCATTTGATGATGTCATTTCTTGCCTGGCCAATTAGGGTGCGCTTTCTGTTTTCTTCTTTTTTTCCTTTTATGAACACAGATAAATATTTAAAGGCAGTATGCTGAATAACTATCAACTCTGATCAGAGAAGAGTAATTTGTTAATAGCAGCTAAGTATTTTATAGATGGAAAGCAAAATGGGAACTATTATTTAAATAACCCTGCATGGGTCACGGCAGACCGTGGAGCCTCCGGGCAAGTTTCCCCTGGAGTTCTCCCCACATCAGGGCAGCTGGTCCCGCTGCCATGGTTGAGCACAGACTATTTGCAGCACAAGTAAAGCCTCATTTGCTTCATTTTAATCTCAGATAAGTGTTGTCCCAGGGAGAACAGTCAGAGCAGGCAGTCATTCTGGTTTAATGTGCAGTCATTAGACACAGTGTAACGACCTGCCTTCCTAATGTAGTCATTTCCTGGACAGCAGAGGGTGGAAGAGGCAGCAAATCCTGAAACCACCACTAATTAACTGTGGGAACCCAGGCAAGTGGCCTTAACTAATTTTAGTTAATTGACCTTGATGAATGAAGCCAAGGTTTGGAATTCTCAAAAATAGAAGATTTTCCCATTCATTCATTCATCCAAGTATTCACGAAATAATTTGAAAATTATTTGCTGAATGCCAGAGTAGGCCTATAGAGTAGACATAAGGGCAAGCAAGACTGGATTCCTATTCTCAGGAGAGAAAGATACTAAAGCGGTAACAGCAGTTGCTGTAACAGTGCATGAATAATACTAATACATTTTTTAAACTTTTTATACTGAAATAATTAGAAACTCACAGAAAGTCTCAAAAATAATACAGAGAGGTATGGTGTACCCTTCCTTTACTGGGAACATCTTACTTAACTATGGGGCTATATCAAAGCCAGGACATTGACAGAACTTACCCAGATGGTACTAGTTTTTACATGCTTGTGTATATGGGTAGCTCTGTATTGTTTTGCACACAGGTGTGTGTAACCACCCAATTCAGACACAGAATCACTCCATGGTCATGAAGGAACTTTCTCATACAATCTCTTTGGAATATCTTTTTAAAAATATAGATGTATATGTGTAGCAGACGTCAAAAACACTCAAGAAAAATGAAAATTTTTGCTCTCAAGGAGTTTACAATTTAGTTATTTGAGTAATTGGGCACTTTGAACTTCTAATTAGGGACTAAATTAGGGATTATAGTTGACATTCTTGGGTCTCAGGTGAGGCCACTGCCAAAATGAAGAGAGCTATCATTTTGAAGACCTCCCATCCTAAGCATCTTGTTAGAAGCTTTACCCTGTTAACAAATCTCCTGTTCCGCCTCTATGGCCTTGCCCGTTGGTAGAGCCATGAGCTGGCTCAGCCAGTTCTCAGGATGGATCATTTTGTTGTCTGGATGGATCTTAAAAAAGGTCATGGGAAAGTCAGTGAGTAGGGATAGGGTATTGAGATCGTTAGCCAGAGGAGCAAGGTTTGGTCTCATTCTGAAGTACCACCACATTGCACATTCCTTCCTGACAGGGACAATTCCATAGACATATCTTCAATGGCCAATGATCACAGTGTCTGCCAACTGGGACAGTATAAATTTGCTGCTGTCACTCACCCTGATTCGTAGCAAGAACAGTAGAGTCAGCCTTTCACACTGAGTTGCAGGAGATAGGCTTATGGAGGAATGAACTTTGCTGTGAGTCTACTTTTTGCCAAACACAGCAAAGAGTCTATTATCGAGTGCACTCCCTCGCTCCTTCAGACCCCTACCTCACCCTGGGAACAATTCTGGGTTAGTCAGCTGGAGGATGAGAGGACATGTGGAGTAACGCCAAGGCATCTCAGCCAAGGCCAGTGTAGGCATCCAGACTCCAGATGACCTGATAACTGACCACAAACACATGAGTAAGCCCAGCTGAGGTCAGCCAAGCCTGACCCAGATTAGCAACACCACATCACCAACCCATAGAAGCATGAGTAAAACCAAATGTTCTTTTTTTTTTAATATTAAAGTTTGTGATTGTTTTTATACAGCATTATTGTGGCAATAGCTAACTGACATAGCAAGAATCTTAATCCCCTTCTTATCTTGTGAATTTTCATTTTCACTGCCTAGAAACAGCAGATCCAGAGCTTTATCTGAGTTATGCTGGATTTCCGCCTTGGGAAAGCAAACAGAACCCCTCTGGTAGAAAGATAGTGATGTGTTTTGCTCCTGTGTACAATACAGCCCACAAATCTCTTGTAGGCTTCTCTGTCGCAGGGCTGGAGGCAGGCTGCTGGCATCATCCTTCACCCTGAAAGAAGTTAAATCGAACACTCACTCCTGGTCCAACTACTACCTGCCCATCCCCAGCAAGAGTAAGAGATGACTAGGGAACTTCAGGAATTAGGTTTCTAGTTTCATAGGCCAAAGCCACAATATTTCCACATGCATATATTTGTTACAAATATTTATAGGTGGGGGAGATAATCTCTCGGCACAGCCTGAATTGTGATATTCTCTACCGTCAGTAGATGTCATGTAACTCCATAGTTTCTCTAAACCTGATGGATTTTTCTAAAAATATGCTTCAAATAGAATATTGATCTTCCTAAATTCCTTTTCAAAGGCTGAAATTTTCTCCCATAGAAAAGGAAAGAATGCATTATCATGATCCATTAACAAACATTTTGCCAATTAATTCTTCGTCATACTATATGGCTAAATGTAGAAAATCAACTAGCCCTGTGTACCCTAGAAATTGATTATAAACTCAAAGCCATCAATAACGTCGATGACAATTTGCTTTCATTACCCATCCTTCCAATAATCCAATAAAAAGCTTTCATTTCTAGGCAAGCCACAAATACAACTCAACAACTCAATACTGCCTCAGCTACATATCAGCTCACTCAAGCTCCCCCTTATCCAATCAATATAAAGACTGAACTCTCTCTGTCCAATAGAAAACAGAAGCCAAGGACCCAGAATCAGCAAATCCGTCTGATCTTGGAGAAACCTAAGAAGACTTATTTGTATTCTGTCTCTTGAAGAAACTAGCATTCCCCTGCTCAAAATCTGCCTACTTCAGGGCTGAAATTGCTCCATACAGGCCACTTTTAAAGGAAAATGCAGGTCAATGCAATATTAATCTGAAGCTTTCAGGTGTCTATAAGAATTGGGGAAATAATGGTAATCCATATCAGCTTAAATTTTATATCCCCCTCCCCTATACATAACCTACATTCTTATTTTTTAGAAACAGTAGTTGGAATGAGTCAACTTTGAAAATTAAACTAATATTCGATGGGCATTATGGCAGGCACCTGTAGTCCCAGCTACTAGGGAGGATGAGGCATGAGGATGGCTTTAGCCCTGGAATTTGAGGTTTCTGTGAGCTATGATGCCATGGCACTCTACCAGGGTGACAAAGTGAGATTCTGTCTAAAAAAAAAAAAAAAAAAACAATAAAAACAACTAACATACTTTTTTAAAACATTAATTTCTGTAGAGTAATATTCAACACAGCAGTTAGGTTCTAGTTATATTAGGTTCAAATCAAGTAAAAAGATATTTCACATCTCCCATTTTCTGGGAGGTTCAGAAAATGTATGCTCTTAGTTGACATTGGGCAAAAGAGCCCACCTCATTTAAACGGTTAAATCCTTTTCTTTCTGAGTGCCTATTATTTAACTGGAGATTGCTAACCACACACACAGTACAAATCTGCTGTAATGGTGTAGCAATTATTTCCTTCACTAGGCTGTAAGACCCTGAAGGTCAGGGACTGCACTTTCCTGCTTCATTGCTGTCTATGTAGTATTAGAAGGACAGTATCGAGTACATAACAGGCATGCGATACATGTTTGATGAATGAGTGCCTAAGTGAATGCATGCATTTAATGCATCAAGAAACCAATTAGCACACCAAGAATCGTGGATGTATCACTCTTTCCTCTCAAACTCAGAGTATAGGTTTTCCACTTTTGTGGAAGCTTCCTCGAGCGTTCAGCTTGCAGAGACCTCTTTCCTTTTAATGTAACCATTGGGACCTTGCCCATCCTCCAGCTTTGTGAGTGTCAACCCCCAAGTGCACATAGCTTTACTGTTCTCTTAAAAACAGCCCTCAGCGGCTCGGCACCCATAGCTCAGTGGTTAGGGCATGGGCCACATATACTGGGGCTGGCAGGTTCAAACCCGGCCCAGGCCTGCTAAACAACAATGACAACTACAACACACACACACACACACACACACACACACACACACACACACAAATAGCCAGGTGTTGTGGCAAGCACCTGTAGTCCCAGCTACTTGGGAAGCTGATGTAAGAGGATCACTTGAGCCCAGGAGTCTGGGGTTGCTGTGAGCTATGAAGCTACAGCACTTTACTAGGGGTGACAGAGTAAGACTCTGTCTGAAAAAAATAAAATAAAATAAAAACTAAAAGCAGCCCTCAGCTGAAAATAGCTGCTTCATGTATACAGAAGGTTACATAACCTCTCCCTAGGGTACCCAACAGCCAGTGAATTAATGATCCAAAGACACAAAAATCTGGTCCCCTCCCTCAGAGTAGAGTGATTTTGTGGTGTCATTTGATCACCAGAGACTCCTATGAGAAGAGGATTAGACTAGATTTTAGCTAGCCTCATCTTTGCTTATTTCTTCCCCTGTTATACCCTGCATCCTTGGTTTTTTACAGGGTCTCCTGAGAACGCCTTTAATAAATTAATTGACAAGAGTCCCCATCCTCAGTTCTGGATGGTAATGAAAGCCCCCCATTCTCAAAGGCAGATGGATTTTTGAGAGTCTCTGGCATGTGTAGCTGTGTACTTGGACCTTTCACTTACAAAGAACTGGGTACAGGTAAACGGGCATGCACGGCTTCCATGTAATTATCCCTGAAATTCGAGAAGTATTGGGGTAGTGGTAATTATAAGGACTGTAGAATTGGGTAGCTGCTTTATGAAGAGAGAAAATGCAGATTTGGGTAGATTAACCACCCCCTTAAAGGAAGGCGTGAATGTCAGAAAGCCTCCTTGGTAGTGTTTCAAAAGACCTTTGTCTCCTACAGCTAGAGAGCCTTTTGTGCTGAAAAAGGCACTCAGAACAGAACTGTTAGAGTTTAAAATTTTTAGAGGACACTGAAATCTCAGTTTTGACAAGTTTCTTCATCCAATATCAAGACATTGATAGGAGAAAATTTAATCCTGGGAGAAGATCCTCAGTGTGTTTTCAAAGGATGTGGGAGATGAAGCTGGGTGAGAGATAATTTATTGATAACAGTGACAGCTCCCAGGACATAAGACTTAAGACTCCTAAGCACTGTATCTGATACACTGCTGGGATGGCTCTTAGAGCTTGGAAAAAGTGATGGTCAAGTTAAATGAAATAGATTTTCCAGAATTTTAGGAGCAGAATATGGAGAAAAGGATCAAAAAGCTCAGAGAATTGTGCATGCAAGAAAGGATATGACTAGTAGTCCATCATCTGTCTTTGTTCCTCTAGAGGACCCAGAGAACAATTTTTTTCATCCAAAGTACTGGTGATGGAGACAGAAACATTGCTGAAAGGCTCATTAGTGTCTGTCCTCTGTAGATCAGGACAGACAACAATACTGAAGTTATAGAACTGGCCTTCCTAGTAACAATGTGGATGATGAAGGTCCAGAGTGACAGAAGCCAGGTAGCATCACTCAACCACCAGAAAGAAGATGGACATAATTATCTTAATTAGCACCCAGCTTGAAATTGCTACCAGAAGGTCCTGAGCTATGGGAGTCAATGAATATGACTAATAGATCAGGGTGTTTTTAAGAGCAAAATAGATGGGCAACCAACATGGGTATTCTTTAATCCAGACAATCAAAAGAATCAAGTATGGATAAAAAGAATATTGAAGTCAATTGCCCCAAAGGGAATTCATGATTCTTTGCCTATTTTCCAGAGTTGAACCAGTTCTCAATCCTAGAATTCACCAACTGAAGGAGGGGAAGGACTCTATAATATCACAACGAGTATATACAGCCCTTCCCCAAATTTCCCTTAGCTATTTTCTTGATTAATGACATTCTGGGGAAAGGGAAGTATCTGATCTTTTGAGGGTCTTTGTACACTGGATTCAAGTCGATCCTGAGACCTGGGGACCAAAAGGTTCATTATGGCCCACCTGGAAGACTGAGGTTTCATGGGGTCCCAATAATAAGTAAGCTCCTAGTACAATCTCACAGTATATCATGTAGAACCATGTCTTTGCTAGTTCTCAAATGTATTATCAGAATGGGAATATTTAGCTGCCAAAGAACAGAGACGTCTGGTCCTATGTGTCTAACTAGTAGCACACACTCAGGTCCAGTCTCTAGAGGGTAAAATAGGAATGGTCATGCTCTCCATCACTCTCAGTGACCTAGGAATTTGTGCTCTCATCCCTGTAACTCTGGCTTGTATGACTGTTCAGAACCCTGGGAATCAACTAGGCACCTCTTGGTATCTCATGCTGAGTTTTCATACAGGAAAGGACCGAAACCACAGCTTGATTAGTACCTGGGAGCCAGGAGCTTACACCCCTCAAAGATAAAGATTAGGGCTACACTTAAAGGCAATCCATCTATGCCAGGAGAGGTACCGGCTGAGAGGGAAGGGAATCTATAATAGAAAGGATCGTGAAAGAGGGAAATGACATCGACCAATTGTGGCCTTGGGATATAACCTTCACTAACTCTCAGTCTTGTTAAATTTTCCCAGAAACTGTGATCAGTCAGAATCCAAGAAAATCTTTCATGAACAGAGTGAATGTAACGTGAGAAGCATGTGGGCCTGAGCAAAACCAACAGGAAACTAGAGATGATCGAGGTCCATCCACATCCCATTTATAGGGGCAGTGTGGTCATCTCCCAGATGCTGTGAACCTCAGCTACTGGTAATTCCTGGCTTTATCCTTCTCTGTGAATTGCCGTTGATCAATGAGAAAGATCTTTTACAGAAATGCCTGAAAAGTTACACAGCCCACCTCAGATGACAATCCATAGCAAATGACAAACTGATGCCTCCAGACGGGACAAGTCATGCTTCAGACCTCTTCAAGAGATTCGGAGGAAGCTAGAATTCTCCTCATGTGTGTCTTTACTTAGTTTGTTCCTTTGCCTTATTATCCTTCCCCCACTTTCTTACAGGTTTCTTAGAATAGCTTCAATAACTCACTTGCACAAGAATCCCTAGCCCAGGCTCAGGGTCCAGGGAAGCTGACCTAGGACACTCACCTCTAAATTCCTGTGGTTGCTGTTAACATGTACCACTTATCAACAACATCCATTGCTAAGACTTCCTTGGCAGGTATCTTCCACCCTGTGAAAGAGGAGCTGATGCTGTCCTGAATCTTAGATTCCGTACAAGTCTACATTTTTCATATAAAAGAGTATGAAGTGATGAAAGGATGTTTTGAGGAAAAATAATCTCTCCTACACTAAATGTTATGACTGACCAGCCTATGACAAGATACTGCAAACATTTTAACCAAAGTAATAATTGGGCATCATATATATGTGTACACACACTGCCATGGGTTATTGACAGTGTTAAAATGTGAATTGTCTCTTCACTCTCTTAGGTGAAACCATTTTCTGTTTGTAAATCCCACCTGGACTCCACTTTGCAGACTGTCCCTGTGTTCCAGGCAGTGAAGCTTGTCTTTGGAACAAGCAGATATTTCGGAAAATACTTTATTTCGATCTTTTCTTATAGAACAATGTCTGTATTAGTCAGGGGAGGCTAACTATTGTCACAAATACCACCAAATCTCTGTGGATTAGCACAATGAGAATTTGTCTCTTTTACATCACAGGCCAGTGGAAGATCATGCGTGGAAGATTCTATGGGCCAGTCTAGGAAATGGTTTTCCTCCCTTCTGCCCACACTAGGGCACGAGGCTCCGCCTAAATGAAAAGGTTCTGCGAAATGTCATTTAATAAGAAGGGGAGAAACAAAGACACTGGTGAGCACCAGCTCTCTCTGCCTGTGTGAAATTTCCACTTATATGTTGTGCTCTTTAGCACCTCCTGGGGCATCCAGGTCGATTCTTCATGGAAGGGCCCCTGACAAAGTTGATTCTCCTTTTTTCTTCCCGATACACCACGATAAGTTCCTCACAGATAGTTCGCTATTTCTTCCTGAGACAAACAGATCTCAGCAGCACCATTCTAGGAACAAAATAATACTTTTTAAGCTCTGAAGCTTTTGAGGTATATCACATTTTTTGTGCCACTGATGATAATAGTCATTAGTGAGACGCTAAATACAGTTTACTACTGTCAACATCAGAAAGTGCCTTTGTTAGTCTCGGCACCTGCACTGATACCGTTTGATACAAAGTTAGTTTCTGCTGCTTGGGTGCAGTCTAATCAAACTAAACCACTATTTGTTTTTCTCCAGCTCTGCCTGCACATGCACTTATCACAGTCATATTGGCATCGAGGGAAGTCGAGGTCAAAGGCCTGCATATTGGCTCAGAAAATACCTTGAGCAATGTATGTCCAGTGTCCTCTTTCATCTGTTCCTCTCTGGTTCCTTTTTGGTTTTATATCTTTTACACATCTCATTGGCCATCTATACCTGGGTAGACAGCTCACTTGTAGATCACCTGCCTCTCTATCCCTTGCATATTAGAAGAATGAAAGTTGTGCAAATTTGCTGAATGCCTAAAATATGCAAAAATACAATGAGAAGTAAGAGGCCTGTGGTCCTACCCTCAAAGAGTTTACAGCCTATGAAAGAAAAACTTCTCTCCTTGCCAAAAGTAAGCACTCAGTCAAAACACTATGCATTGTGATAAGAGTTATGAGAGAAACAAACAATGGAATATCATACAGAAGGGCTCAGAGCCTGGAAAACGCTTGACAGATCTAAGGAACAAAGCCAGGAATAGTATGGTTGGAGCATAATGAACAAGAGTGGGGGAGGCACAGTTGATGTTTTTGGAAAGAGAAGTAGGGCCCAGTTCTTACAGGGTATTTCCAGGCATAGTTATGCCCCAGCAATTACCAGGTGGGATGGTGGATAATGGCTAATATTAGGCATGCATAAGCATGCACACACATAGTCACACACACGAATACACACATGCACACATCCAAGAATACAATTTATCATCACCACCACCATGATTCTGTCTCCTTTTGGCAGCAAGTTCCTTCCACTAAGATCACTATACTATAGCCAGTACTTCCAGTAACACTCATTTATGGAGAAATTAACTCGCCATTCCTCAATGTCCAACACTCCACAGTAGGCTAGCAGAGTTTAAGTTATACTCTGGATTCTGATGATGAGGCTGTTACATTGTTAACCTAGCATCTTGTAAGATAAAGAGTTGTATATAGTCTTGTCCACTGAGTGCTCAGGTTGTAAGACTGGGCTTTTAGAGAAAGCTCCAATACTGTCAGTGGTCCGTAATGCAGCATATAACTTCCAGGGGCCCAACTGGCCTGCCAATGTCATGATAGCTCTGGTCTAATTCTCAACTGGAGTTCAATTCTGGCCATAGAAAGTGGTGTGTTATGTTTCAGTAAAGTCTAGAGTAAAAGCTTTCTTCCTGTAAGACTGTAAGGTTCTAGAAAGTTCTACCCTGCTATGCCCTTTGTTAGGGAGACCGGTCCTTGTGAGAAGAATCCCAGTAACTAAATCACAGAGACACACTGGTGTTGGTTATCCCCACCTGGTCCTAGATACCCCACATGGAAGGGCACAACCAGGCTTATCCTGAATAAATATTATGATATTTGCTTCTTATATTGAGGTCTTTACTACTATTTGAAAAAAAATTTGAGTTAATGAATTTATGAGCTTATATGAGTTTATAGAAGTCCCTCTTGATATAGACTGTGACATTATTGCTGTGGAGGTTGGCTTCTTTCAATGTACTGAAAAATACCAATTGATTACTTCAGTTATTAACCTCAGGAAGGCCACTCAACACTAGAGTTATGTCAGTCTTCCTCTAACATGATCACTTCTTTGCACCATGCCAATAAGGAAGGTGTTGAAAATGTTCTTGTTGTATACAGACTCAACAGTGGCTTCCAAGAGGCTTACATCCTAATGCTTGTGCCTTTGGGACATTTCCTCCATCAGTGTTGGCTGGGCTTTTTGACTCACTTATAGGGATGCCAGCTCCAAGTTTATATTTTAAAAATATTTGGTTGCCATTTGGGTACTTGGCTGCTGTCTCTCATTTCCTTGTAAGAAAAGACAATTGCCAAATTGTCTTTTTGGAGAATCCCAGGGGGCAACAGAGGGAGAATTCTACTTAACAACTCATAAGAAACTGAGGTTCTCAGCCCAGCAACCAATGAGGAACAAAATCATTCCAGAAATGAGCTGAGAAGTAGATTACCCTCCAATTGAGCCTTCAGATGAGACTACAGCTCCAATCCACAGCTTCACTGAAAACTCAGAACATCCTCTGAGGAAGAAGCACCCATCATTATATTTCTGATGAATGGAGACTGTAAGATAATAACTATTTAGTTGGGTTTTGTTTTTACTTTTTATTTTTATAATTATAGATTCACAGAAAATTTCAGAAATGGTATAAGAGAGGTTTAATGTATGCTTCACCCAGTTTCTCCCAGTGGTCACATTAACATCACTATAGTGCAGTATCAAACCCAAGAAGAAAACCAAGTGTATGTGTAGAGTTCTATGCCATTTCATATGGTATGTAGACTCATATAGACCCAAAATTGTTCTATCACTTCAAAGATCTTCCTCATATTACTCTTCTATACTCACATTCATCTTGCACACCATCCCTCACACCTGGCAAAAACAAATGTGTTCTCCATCCCCATAATTTTGTTATTTCAAAAATATTATGTGAATTGAATCATACAATATATGATCTTTTAAGGTTGACTTTTTCATTCAGCATACTGCCCTTCATAGCCATCTGGTTTTTGTTTTAAGCCATTAAGTTTTTCTAATGATTTGTTACACAGCAATAGATAATTAAAACACCACTCTTAAGGGAAAAATTACTTTATGATTAGAATGTGAGCTGAGAATGAATTTATCACTGGGCACAGAAACAAGAACATTGACTGAAGGCCTCTTATAAGTGTTCATCAAACTGTAGAAGAGAAATTCACAATAACCTTAAATTCATGTTCCTAGACTCCTCTATTCACTCAATGGATAAGTCAGAGAGGCTCAACACTGCATAAATTTAAAAAAATAACATTTTTCAAAATATTTGTCACCTAACAACAGTGCCATAAGAGGTATCTCTTTGGAGACTACTATAAAATTAGCCATAAAGGGCAAAGTATGACATATCGGTGATTATGGTTGGTCCCTAAGTATGCATAAAAATCACTTTAGATTCTTGGGGGGAAAATGCATATCCTTATATTCTTGAGCTGTCTGATCCCACAGTCTAAGGTGAGAAGACTTAGATTCTTTTTTGTTTGTTTGTTTTTCATTTTTAACAATCATTTGAGGTGATTCTGAGGCAGGTGTCACAGGGCCATATTTGGAGAAATGTCATTCTGTGGCATTTTCCCCTTCCCTTGGATTTTAGCAGTCTCAGAATACTTGCACATTTCTTCTCAGCCTTGACAACTTAACTTGTTATCTTAATATTCTTTGAACAGTAGGGAACAAACAGGATTGACAGTCATAGATATAAGACATAACACCAGATCTGCCACCTCCTACCTGTGCTTAAGGTAGCAGGAACCTTAAGATAGTTCCTTGAGCCATCTCAGCCTCACTTACACAGCCATCCCATGCAGTCGGTGTGAGGCTTTGAAAGTATTGTATACATTATAATGGTAAATAGTAGGAATACTATAAATTCTAGCTTGTTTTGGTACTATTTTCCTCCTTCCTCCCTTTCAATTATTCGGAAAGCCAGCTATTCCATCTTACGGCTCCCCAGCAAACTTGTCTCTTCTTTTTCAGATGCTGGTAGCCTTGTACATTGGCCACTGTGTCTGGGAACTTGATAATCACAGTGCATTTTTGTTATTGCTTTTACTTCTGTTGTTCATGTCTCAGCTCCATGGCAGGACATTCCTCTGCATAAATCACTATTTGTGGGCCAACTGCCAATAAAAATAACCATAGGAAGTATCTAAATCATGATTTTGTTTTCTAATACATTTTTCCCTTTTGTAAAGAACACCATCATTAAAACATTTTTTAAACAATTTCTTGAATCAGTTACCTCTTTACAAGAGTCTCCAGTTGGTAATGAAAGAATGAACATTAAATGCTTTTACATAAGTGGCTGGGGGAAAAATAGGAATAGTTATGTTAAGAAGAACAGTTATTTAATTATGAGCATTTTATGGTGCTGTTAAGGTATCAGAACCCTACAGCTTGCCTTACTAACACTGCATTTCTAAATCTAGCTTGTGCTGTTTTCCTTCCATTTTCAACATTTCGTTTCCTGGGCAATTTAAAAACAGCAGGCCAGTTTGGGGATAAACATTAAAATACAAATACTTCAGCTCTAGTAATTTTGCAAAGCAGCCACACAAAGCACATGCAGTTTTAAGCATATTTTTAAAAACACACATTGCTCGGGGAACCGCTGTGCCATAATATCTTACCCTGAATAGGTTGTTGATTCGTGGTGATGCATTTAATATCAGTGTTTTTATTATTTAGCATAAAATTTGGGCAACAAACCTGGCCTAGATTACAGGGAAGGGAAAGCTGAGAAACTCCTGTCTTGTTGATGTACTGGTCCCCTTTAACAGAGAACCCAGGTAGTAAAACACATCACTTGCCACTTCTGGGGTCTTCCAAGGGGCTGCCCTTCAGGAACAGCAGTTGTGAATCCTGTTTGTATCATCATGGGTATTACTATTACAAATACAGTTATGGCCAAGTATGCTAATAAGCAGCTTGCTTTTTTTTTATTTTTGTTTTTGTTTTTCTTTTTGTTTAGCAGGCCCCGGCCAGGTTCGAACCCACCAGCCCTGATGCATGGGGGCCAGCGCTAATAAACAGTGTTCATACAATGCTTTTTCAGTTCATGAAGGGATTCCTTTTCCTGTTCCGACTCAATGCTCACAACAGCTCAGTGCAAGTGAATGCCATTACTTTCATTGTATACAAGATGTAGAAGCTGAGGTTCAAATGAGATAAACAACTCATGTAGAACTCCTAATCAGCACAAACAGAACTTGAACTCAGATGTTCAATCCAGTGATAATGTTCAGATTATCTTGTTTAGTAAACATCTCTGTCCAAAATGTCAGAATGATTACACATTCCAGGTAAACAATAGCACCATGTGGTAGAAACCAATGAGGCAAGTTAGTTTTTGGGACAGGTTCTGGTTTTAAGTGTTCAAACATGTGTTTCACCCACTAAACTCTTGTGCCCCCTTCCACGCCCAGCTCCTCTTCTGTGGGCCTTTTCCAAGTTCTATCAGACAGTATCTTCCGCTTTCATCTTTCAAAAATAGTCATAAAGTATTTTTGTTGTTGTTGTTGTTCTGGCACTGTGTTAAGCATGGGGATTTAGCAGTAAGGACAGATATAGTCCGAAGTTTCAGGAAGTTATTGTCAAATGGGGTGAGACAGGTATTAAACTCAGCACTGCAAAAATGACTTTTTAATGACAATAGTGATAAGTACTACTTATCTTGTAGCCACAAGGATAAGAACTGGGAGCTTTGAAGATGTACAACAAGGATGGCTAAGCTAGGTGGAGAGAAAGAAAGATAAAGATGTTGGGGAGGTGTGTTCTTTCTCCCATCATTCTATATAGTTTTGATGGCAGGAATCATAATTTATATTTCTTTCATCTCTGAGCTTAGGGTAGGGGGTCAATTATATTGTAGTTGTTTTGTTGTGACCCCTAAACAAATAAGTCGACTATCCTCTACCCAAACTTCAAGGTAAAAGCTAGATGACACAGAGTTCCCAAGTGATTTTTACCTGGTGTTCTAGAGAGATTAAATAACATACTAAGAATTACTTTCTACTATGTCCTCAACCTGCCTCTCTCAATATTGGTATTGCCACTAATGATGTTATGCTACATTTATAAAGTGCTATATTTATATTTAAAATGTATGTCATGTTCATTCATCATTCCCTTATGTTAGCATGGCTCTACATATTTTAACAATATTAGTCATTACTAATCTTAATTATGTTAATATTCATAGAAAACACATTTTGGGCTACACCCTCATCTAGGGCTTTCATAAATATTTCCTATTCTAAATCCCAGTATTACAAAAAGAAATTATAATTTTAAAGATGTGAAACTGACATAGGGAAAATTTATATAACTTGTTCAAGGACCCAGGAAAGGATGGTGGCACAATTTGAACTAAGTCATCTGAACCTGGAGCCTGCAACTTGGGGCACTATTCTAAAATACATTTTTTTACTGATTGGTCTAGGCTGTGGCCTGCTGAGTCCAGTGGTCTTCCATGTTCAGTACCGACTGCTGCAGAACTTTACTGTTTCATCTAAATAAGTCATTGTGTGAGTGTACCATGTGAGTCAGTGCATCCAAACATGATCATCTCACAGGGATATTCATCCACAGGGAAAAGCTGGCATTGCCCTGGATCTGTAGATGAGGAGACACAATGGTTGTATCCATCATATCCCACCAGTTAACCATTTGGACTGAAATTGACTCATTAAAAGAATGGCAGATGTGTTGGTTGTTTGATTTCATAAGCTCCATGGACAACCAGAAGGTTTCATAGGCGTCATGGTCAGTCTGCCCCAAGGAATTCAGAGTTATTTTCATACAGTTCAGATCTTCAGAAATTCTTGATGCACATGAACTGAAATTGCCCTTTTCTTTTTAGTTCCATTGACTTGTTTTTCCTTTCATATTAGTGAAGCCCTGTGCAGGCAGACCAGAATCTTTGGACCCAGCTTACCTGGTCCCCAGAGTGTCTGTTCTCTAATAGATCAAGCCCAGGGGGATGAGAGGTCCACACAGACTTTCACCACCCTCTCCTCCACCCCTTTTCCTCTCCCCAACAAGTGCAGGGTAGATTTTCCAGAACAAGAAATATCAGGTCAAAGAAGTCTTGTAATTCATCCTTGTATAGGTTAACCAAATTGCACTAATGGGGAGACAAGGAGAAATTGTCATTCCTAGTCACAAAGACAGTGTCTGAGAAAATAAATCACACTTTCCTTCTGGATCCTTTAAATGTCACTGAACACTTGTGCCAAAGATAAACAGGAACTCAACTTTTGCTATGAGCATACTTGAGCTGGTTGGCATCTTATCCAAGTGACCAGGTCCTATCCAAGTGACTCTTGACCAAAAACATGCAAAGAAAGAATTACATATGTCTAGGATTTGAGTGGTTCTCCCTGATATTAGTCACTTGTCAGTGGATTTGCTCTGAGCCCACAGCTGGCACTACACATAGTATAAGAAACTAAAAGGACTGGTTGACTTCATTTAATTTTTCTAAAACTTTATGTATCTCTCCACACAGCTGTAACCCCTGCAGATTTGGAAGCCACCCTCCACACAGTCCTCAGAAACTTTTGGAAGGTTATCTCTGACAGGCTTCTCATTCCCTTCCATTTCTGACTCTCAAAAACATCCACCCTGGAGCTTCGACAAAGGCAGCAAATCAAAAATAGACACTAATGTCTACACTGAGTGCTGCAACCATAGACATCTATTATAGCAATTGGATCCTCTCTTTTAAAGCCTTCCCAGTAATATGAACCAGGAGAAAACATTTGGCTTTGGAGCTGACAGCCAAAGCCCTTCAACAGCTAGTCTATACCCCCAACTAATGTTCTTAACATATTTTGAATTATAAATTGTTGGAGTTTTTATTTAAATATTGAAGAATTTTTGTGGCACAACATGACAGATTGCTGCCAAATAATTTACACTATCATGTAATATTATTTTTAAAGCACTTTCCCTAGTACGCAAAAATTCTCTAAGACATGCCACCAACCAAAAACACTAGGGTTTTCCATAAATTAAGTTTTAAGAAAACATGCTTTAATTTTGGTAAGCATTTCTCCTTCTAAAGATTCCAGAGAAAAATCTTTCCTTGGCATGGTTATTAACTTTTAACAGCTCAATATATTTCAGAAATTTCTTTATTTCTACGAACATTCATGAACTATTGTGTATGCCTTGATACAAATTCTCCAGCATATTCATTTCTTACTCTCTCTGAGGACATAGGAAAACTGAGGCCCAACTGATAGAGCAACTCATGCAAGGTCATTGAAGAAGACATTGGCAAAACCGGCATTCAAGTTGACTTCAACTTATAAGTCTTTCTCAAAATCTAGACCTCTGTTTCTGTCTATTAGACTAATCAACACCTTTTCCTTGAAGTTTAAGGGCTTGACCGATGACCTCACAAAATTCCTTCCAGTCCTATGATGCTAGGGTGCTAATTAATCCCTTCCTTTCTTCCACATTTATCGAATTCCTAACATGTGTTACATGCGGAGCATACAAAAAAGGAAAGGCGCACATCCATCTCCGAGCACATTACAGGGTGCTTTTCCAGTCCCGTGATGTGCGGCATTTGTCTGTGGGTCCACTGATTCATTAACGAAGCAAGTGTTTATTGAGCACCTACTGACATATTTCCCTAAGCCCTAGAGATTCAGCAAATAATTCCAACTTTTTTCCTAAACTCATAGAACACATGCTGTCATGTCTCCTCCTGGTTCTTTCTCCACTTCTCTGTTCCCTCCACACATCTAAACTATAAGGACTTTGCTGAGTCATGAGGGATTGGCAGGCCGCTGAGTGTAGAGTGCATATTTTCATGTGGAAATGAGGGTTTCAAGAGATGCCTGTCAGACACTTATTTCCACTTGTCTGATAGTTAATCACAGGACCAGAGGTATTTGCATTTTTATTTCATTTCTTCTCTCCTTCCTTTTGCTTCTGTTTAACCTTTTACCCACGCCGTTCTCACCTCCTCCAACTTGTCGGTATGCTCTTTGAGTCACTCCATGGTGACACGGTGTGGGTCATAAAAATATTTACTGAATAAATTCCAAGTCCATTTCTCTGTCCCTTGTTGTTGCTGTGTGACTGTAAACATGAGGTAACAGCTCTAAAGTCTTGTTCTAACAGGCGAGGCTGTAAACATGAATAATGCAGACATCCCAAGCCAAGTCCCCCGCCTAGGCAGCAGATATGATCAGTAAATGAAATGAACAGAGACTGTAACTTCTTGATAAATATAACAACCGTTCTCCCCAAAGTTATGCAGCTCCCCAAAGTGGATTTTAGACTTCACATTCCTTCTCAATAACAGCATTGCAGAGCTGTGGGGGGAGGAGGGATGGTCAGGAGAGGCAGTAGAGTGACAGCTGCCACATTGGTCTCATTTGTCTTTCTTTGCACCTTGGTTGCCTTATCTCAGGTGTCCCCGTGATAGTGAAAGAGACGGTAAACATCCAACATGTCAAAGCGTTTTTACAATAAATATAATATTCAAATTGGGAACAAAGTTTAGACCTCATACTATAGACCAATTTAATGTTTATTCCTTCATCTTCCATTTGTGCTTTCACCTTAGCAAATTCGTGACCCACTTTCTCAGGGCCGTGCTCCCAGCTCTGGTGATTTTGTTAGTGCTTGACAATGGTTTAATGAATCAACTATCTTCAAATATTAAGTTACTTACTGGGTATCATGACTTTCCCAAGAAAGGAAATATGGTAGAACAAAGAAATCTTGACACTGTTCATCGTGCAACATAGAGAGAGGTGTCCGATCCCCCCATCTACGCCTAATGCCAGCACCGGTAAAGTCACACCTTGGAATGCTGCAGAACATTCGATGTACTGATGTTTGAAAGGGACTCATATAAGAGGTAATGTGTTTTTGTTTTACACTTTTTGCACTTTTTTTTTTTTTTTTTTTTTTTTTGTTTGAGACAGAGTCTCACTCCATTACCCAAGCTAAAGTGCCATGGCATCAGCCTAGCTCATAGTAACTTCAACCTCCTGGGTTCAAGTGATCTTCTTTCCTCAGCCTCCCGAGCAGCTGAGACCACAGGGACTGCCATAATGGCCATTTTTTTTTTTTTCTATTTTTAGTAGAGACAGGGTCTTGCTCTTTCTCAGGCTGATCTTGAACTCCTGAGCTCAAGGGCTCCTCCCCTTCTGGCTTCCCAGAGTGCTAGGATTACAGGTGTGACCTGTCATGCTTAGCCTGTTTTGTACTCACTAACTATGAAAGGTTTAATTCTAAATGTCTTACATGGGTTAATTACATCTTCACTGCAACCCTGTGAAGGAGACAATATTGTCCTCAGTTTATAGATGAGAAAACTGAGGCACAGAGAAGCCAGATAAACAAACTGTGCAGTGGCACTCTGCTAGCAAGAGGTGAAAAGTTTAAACTCAGGCCGTCCAGTCACTTTTTGTTTCAGTTTTCAGTCCTGTCTCCATCTTTCATGGCTTCTCCTGCCCCTTCCATGCCTTGATTTTTTTAGCTTCAGTAAATAATATTTTCTTTTTTCTTTTTTTCATTATTTCAGACTAATATGAGTACATACAATTAGGTGACAGTGTTTATGTTTGTAAGTCTGAATTGTTATTTTAGTCCTTCACCCAGGAGGTGTGCCATATACCCCTACATTGTACCTGTTAGGTGGAAGCATGCCTTCATTGTTTATATATTGTGACCCCTCTGGGTGATTTGCACTCTCTACCTTTGCCTAATACTTACGCATGTCCCAGGAGGTGCTTAAGGATGACCTACTATAAGCAAATGATGATGCTTCCGAGCCCATATATATACCCCCACTGGTGCATTTATTTTCACATACTGTAATCATCCATTTACCTCTTTATCCACCAGTCAGTCCTGGAAAGCTAGGATGAGCCTTGCCATCTGCATTTCACCAAAATCTAACGTGCTATTTGATGCAGGTGGAAAGATTCAAAGAAACCCATCATCTCTGAGTGGGGCTGGAAGGAAAAGTGATTTTATATTAATGAAAACTATATCCAGGGGCAGCACCTGTGGCTCAGTGGGTAGGGCGCCAGCCCCATATACCGAGGGTGGTGGGTTTGAACCCAGCCCTGGCCAAACTGCAACAAAAAAATAGCTGGGCATTGTGGCGGGCACCTGCAGTCCCAGCTACTCGGGAGGCAAGAGAATTACCTAAGTCCAAGAGCTGGAGGTTGCTGTGAGCTGTGACGCCATGGCACTCTATGGAGGGCAACAAGGTGAGATTCTATCTCTAAAAAAAACTACATCCAGAATCAGATTCAATCACAAATTTATTTTCACTATTTGAAGCAGAATTGTTAAATAAAATGTGGAAAGCATTAAACATTTCAATTTTCTTTTGTGGTTTTCCAAACCAGAAAACTACTTGGGAGGCATCTTAAGTGGTTTAGAAAATAAGTAACGAAATAAATCATTCATTTCTTATCATCACTCATTTCTTTTTTTTTTTTTTAATTAAATCATAGCTGTGTACATTAATGCAATTATGGGGTACAATGTGCTGGGTTTATACACAATTTGAAATACTTTCATGAAACTGCCAAACATAACCTTCACCTCATTTTCTTAGTTATTGTGTTAAGACATTTATATTCTGCACTTAGTATATTTGACATGTACCCTTGTGACATGGCCCATAGGTGTGGTCCCACCAACTACATCACTCATTTCTTGTACCATGTGCAACCAGAACAAGATTCAAGAGTGTGTCTTCAGTTTCCTTCCTTTCCTCTCCTCTTCTGTTCCCTAAAGTGAAGCTTTTTCCAAGCTGAGTCACTAGAATATTGTGACAGCTGAGTCTGGATAACGAGTGAAGAGGGGCAGGCCCAGAAGGAGGAGACTGAGGGGGGAACTAAGCCAGAAGAACTAAGTTGATCCACCTGCTAAAAAGCTAAGCTCCAGGGAGAGGCCACAGAGAGGAAAGAGGCAGCTTGGGCCAAGTGAGAAAGTGTGGCAGTACATTTAGTGGAATCCATGAGAGTTAAGAAGTGACACAGATATTCTTTTGTTTTTATAAGCAATGTGAGTAAAGACTTTTTTGTTGTTGTTGTTTGCACTTTTTGGCCAGGGCTGCGTTTGAACCCGCCACTTCCAGCATTGGGGGCTGGTGCCCTACTCCTTTGAGCAAAACATTTTTTTAGACTCTTCACAGTTTTCAACTGTGATTCTTTAATAGTGACTCTCTTAAGAAGCTGAGTCCTTTGGATCTCCAGGATGCTTAGGTACCATTTTATTCCAGAATTTGGGCCAGGACTGCATGGGTGCTTTACAAAAATGCTCCATAGAAATGTCCAAATTCTTTCAGAGTTTAATATTATGGAAAGGCAATGCTCAGGAAGAGTGAGATGAGTTCCTACTTGATCAATCCACTGCAGTAATGTTTCAGTTTTCCCTACAGAGGGCACTTGAGGAAGCTAATTCTTGGTTCTGCCCTTTAACCCAGCTGTGCCAAAGGATAGAGACATCTCTGATTCAGAGAAATTGGTGCCACTTACTATGAAACAGTATCTGCAAAAATTGTCAGGTCCTGTACCTCTTGAAGAATTCAATGGCAGATATGAATGTTGCTTGGAAAAATAAATGCACTTAAGAAAATACACAAAAAATTTTGCTTACACTTTGAAAAGGCTTGTGTGTATTATGAAGTCCTCCCTTGGGTCCTGCAGGCATCCGTGGACCCACGTTACTCTGCCTACTGTCCCTAGAGGGCCTCATTTACTTACTAAGTTCCACAAACATTTTATCTTACTTCCCGTATCCAGTAATCAACATTTATGGCCAAGTTGTTGTAAGAAAATCTGGAATTTTGCTCAACCCCATTGTGATGGTGGTATGTGGGAATCCCAATTCTGATAATTTCACCTGCAACTAGAGGCCACAGAATCACTCAGTGGGCTAACAAAGACAAATGTCGGTCTTTATCATTTCCAAGATGATTTGAAGTCACTGTCCTGCATCGGGCATTATTTAGTAATTGACACACAGTTCTGAGGGGCAGTTTTTCATGAATGCGTGACACCTTTAGGTCAGAAGGGTCGCCCATGAAGGAAGAGGTCAGGAATGACAGGCTTCTTCAAATTTCCTGGACAAAAGCCCCCAGGGGTGCTGCTGTACTGGGCTCAGTCTGTAATTGATGGTTTCCAAAGCCATCCCCAGCTAAAGAATTTTGCAGTAATCACTCAGCCAATACTTACTTGCTGCCAATACATATCGTAATTCAGACTGTCCACCTGAATCACCCATCCAGGAGAGGGAGTAAAGGCTTCTTCCTCCTTGCCACTTCTCCCCCTCAACCATCTCTCTCTCAGGAACAGGCCAGCACCACTGAAGGCCAGTTAAATTCATCTCCGATCTGACTGCCAAATGACATTAAAATTCCCTCAACCTTTCTGAAGAAACTTTCAATAATCAAGTAACATAACAACTCCAGCCAGATGTCAAATACTTTCAGAGTATCATTTCTCATATCTTGTTTCATTCCTCTAATCATTTTTTATGGGGAACATTTATAAAAATAAAATATGTGCTTAAGAATTACATGACACCGCTGATTTTTTGTCTGAGACATGAGTCTTTCTTTTCCGATAAGACATGAAGGGAAAAAAAAAAAAAAAAAAAAGAGTATTTTTAATGCTAAACCACAACAGTGTTCACTAGAGCAGAGTAAGATCTCAATATTATATATTACAATTATATGCTATATTTATGTTACATAATAAAACAAGTCTGAGTAGGAGACAAAAGTATCTGGATTCCCTGTGGGTACCAGGTACTGTACCAAAGCCAAGGACTCTGTGTTTTCTTCTTGGGAGACAGGAACTGACTATCTTCTGAAATAAAAATGTCAACTTCATGTAAAATAACTCAATAGTTTTTATAAAAAGAAACATAAAAGGAGAAAACTTTAAGAAGTGTGTGAGAGAGAACTGAAAAAAAAAATGTGTCAATATCCAGAATTTAGAATGTTCAAAATAAATTTGATCCAATTGAAAACAAAGGTTTCCAATTTTCCGTGTTATGTCAGAAGCTGGTTAAACCTCATCAGGGGTAATTTCTTCCATATTAACCCCTCTCTGAGTACATATGATAGTAGGACCCAACATCTGTGAATACTTTATTCCCTTCAAGTTGAGGGAAATGCATTTCCCTTCGCTCCTGCTCGTCAACGGAGCAACACCCAGTCTGTATTCTGACATCCTAAGAAAGAGAACGGGAATAAGCATTCGTCATTCTTGTGGGTTATGCAATATCTGAACCCTATTCCTTCTTGGATAATTCCTCTGTTTGTGGGCAAAGCACAATTTGGGTGTCACTCTAGTGATAAAAAATTCCTCTTTTGTTTTTTGTATGGTGGATAAAAATAGCCCCTGTCTTAGGTTGCCTGCTCTTGCAGTTTCAGTCTTACCCGTCATGGGGATACAAACATCAATGGTTTGGTCCCTGTCTTAGGTTGACTGAACGCAGAGTGATC
>CAUYPK010151345.1:0-32788 GCA_963574355.1 Loris lydekkerianus
GGGTTTGTAATAAGCCAGGGGGTTCTCCCCTGGGGGGTGGTGTAGCCACCATCAAAAAGCAGGTTATCCGCAGAGACCCCGGCCCGCGGGGTTTGGCCCCCCCCCCCCCCCCCCCCCCCCCGTCGTGTTTCTGGACTAGAGGATGCTGAGAGCTTACACATGCCTCTCAGGGCTGGGGCAAAGGAGAGTTGGGGCATGCGCGTCTCCCCAACCCTGTCCACTTCCTACCTCTCCCTCCTGCCTCCCTCCGCTCTTGGCCACACTGGCCTCCTTGCTGTTCCCTAAACTCATGGAGAGCAGGTCTGCCCCCAGGGCCCTGCTGGCATGCTCTCCCCTAAAGACTTGCACTCACTGTCTCCCCCTTGGGCTCTACTCTGAATGCCCCCCAACAGAGGGTCTTCCCTGACCACCATGTTTAAAGAGGGAAGCTCCTCCCCTACACAGCCCTGCCCCTACCCTGCCCCCCACCTGGAGTCTCAGATCACCAGCTGCCACCCTCTGTCCTGGGGAGAGCCTTTCTGCCTGTCCTTCCCTGTTAGGATCCAAGTCTGTGAAAGTGGGCACTTTCCTCCTTGCTCTTCTGTCCCAGACCCCACCCCTACAGCAAGTCTGGGTAGACAGTGGGCGCTCAATGTGTGCCTGCTGACTGAGTGGGTAAGTGAAGGCCGTCTGGAGGATTCACGCAGAGGGGTACCCCAGAGTGCAGCACCCTAGCCATCATAGGCAGCTTCTCAGAGTGTTGGTCCCTGTCTGTGCTGGGTGAGGCCTGGCACTCTGCATTTTTCATAAATGCCTGGAAGTGAGTGCAGCTGAGGGTTGCACTGCATGGCTCGCCTCAGGAGTGATGAGCGGTTCTGTTTAATTACACCACAAGCAGTGCTTTCAGTTGGCCTAATCGGTCCAAAAAGTCACTCCCGCTGCCCAGCTGACTGTCCTCTGATGGCATTCACTCCATCGGTGCGGTTGACTCAGAGGCAGGGCACTCCTGAGTGTCTCTGCTTTTTCCTGGACTAAAATCTAAGCTGGAACAGAGGCAGGTGTAGCTGTCCTGTCCGGTGGGCGGCTCCTTCTCAGCTGGTAGACCCAGCCTGGGAAGCAGTCAGCAGCACAGGGTCTGGGCATGGGACTCCCCTACCTGCACAGTCGTGCCTTTCATGGGAGAATGCAGGGAGAATACCAGGAAAATAGCACAGTCTGTGACTGGCCAAGAGCCTGGAGGTCCCTTCCCCAGATTTATTTTCCTAGCAGCTGGAGGTCATTCTGTGCTCCCTGTGGGTTTGGAGAAAGGGGATTCCCAGAAAAGGCTCCTCCCGCCACACATACAGGGAGCGACCCCGTGCTCCAGCATGACCCCCACCATCCAAGACACACCTTCGACCTGGCTTTCTCCCCTTCCAGGGGCTGCACGTCTCCTCCTTGAGGGAAGGCCCAGGCTGGCCACACGGAGCACACAGATGTGGACAGATTGAAAGAAAAGGCCCAGCTGGGAATGTGTCCCCCCAGCCCCTATGGCTTTTCTAGTTCCCTCTGCTCCCCCATTATCCCATTAGTGCCAGAGGCAATGACACTCGGAAGTGGGGAAACCCACCCTGCAAGTGACCTCCAGCCTAGGACCTCAGGAGCCCAGGCCCAAGGCTCTGCCCACAGGCCCCGGCTTCTGTGAGGCCTGCACACTTCACACAGGGCCAGTGCCCAGAGGCCCCCCGCCCAGCCCACAGGCCAGGCAAGGGAGAGGCCCACCGAGACACAGGTCCTGGAGGAGAGCTAGAAGGGCATGCCCCGAGCCGCCCGCCCTCCCCACCGGTTAACAATGGCCACACTCAGCTGCCAGGCACAGGGTGACATTCTGCCTGCTTCCTTGTTTACCAGCTGGCACAGAGCACCCTTGGATTGGGTCTTGTGTGCAGTTCCTGAACCAGCTTCCCCAACTCAGTTCCATTCAACAACCTTTTCCTGACCTTCTCGGAGCCCAGCCCTGGGCCAAAGAAGCCCCAGAGTCCAGAGTGGGCTACAAGAGTGAGGGCCTGAGGCAGAGGGATGAGGCGTCCTGCTCGGGAGTTCTCACCCAGAGGCCTGGTGGAAGGGGAGGTTTGGGGCGCTTGATGATGCAGAGATGCAGGGAGGCCCCCAGGCCCCAGGAAACTGGCCAGGGACACAATAGGGCCACACCCATGTCCCTTCCCAGCCCAGGCATGGGGATGACCACAGTCTGGGCCATCCAGCTCTCAAGGGCCTTTATTCCTGTTAGTGATGACTTTTTTTAGGATTAGACATATGATAAGTGAACATTCCCTTATTTAGAGTCAAACACTAAAGATTCAGCGCAAAATCTAGACTTCTCCCTTATGCTTCCTCCTGGCCTGCAGGTTGCCTGGGTTGCAGGGGGTCCAGCCCCAGACCCCTCTTAGGCACCTGAAGGCGTCCATGCGGGTGGGCTTGATGATGGCAGAGCAGCAGACCCAGAGGATGTCGCATTGAGCTTGGTGTCCAGGGCGGTGGGGCCCCCGGCCTAACGGCCTGAGGATCCCAGGCAGTGCTGACCGGCACCGGGCTCTCTCCACAGTCATCCAGTTTGGCTTTGTCACCTTGTTTGTCGCATCCTTCCCGCTGGCACCCCTCTTTGCACTGCTGAACAACATCATTGAGATCCGCCTCGATGCCAAAAAGTTCGTCACCGAGCTCCGGAGGCCAGTGGCCGTGAGAGCCAAAGACATTGGTGAGTGACCTGACCCCAGGAGGCCAGGGGGACCAGGTTCTGAGTTCTGAAGGGTTTGGGGTGCAGGTTGCTGCCCTCCAGAAGCTAGAGCCAGGGCCGGACAGGTGTTCCCTTTCTGGATGGAGCCCAGGGTGGGTGATCAGACCTCCAGCTTGCTCACCCCACCTCATGGAGAGCAGTTGGGAAGAGCGAGTCTGGTGTATCTGAATGTCAATCTGTGGCTTTAGGAGGCCTAGGAGACACACTTCCTCTCTGATGGCACCCTTTGCTGTGTGGCTCTGTGTACGCAGTGCTAGACCATCGGGAAAGTAATAGTAAGGGGGACAAGCACCCTTCCTACGTCACATACGGTAAAGGGCAAGAGGAAAGAGTGTCCTCCTATCTGAGTCATGGCATGACTTGCCCCTGGAGTCAAGGACAGGGTGAAGCTCAACTCATGCTTTTTAGCCCCAAGCCCAAGGCGCACCTCATCCATGTGAAGGGAGGGCACCGTTGTGGCCAGTGTGAAGAATAACTTTGTAATAGTCCAAAGTGTCCGAAATGGAGCAGATGTGCCTGAGGGGTAGACGGCTCCCTGTCGCCAGGGCCATTTAAGCAGAGACAGGGCGACTGTCCCTCTGGGAGGAGTAAGAGGTGGGGATACCCAGTTGGCAGAGCTCCAGGGCCCAGCCCTCACCACCAAGGACAAGACCAAGCGAGATCCAATTTTCAGGGAGAAAATAAAATTGCAAAAATGCATTCTCTTTATCTCATATTTAACTTGCTTTTAGTTAGAATAGCACCTTTGTACTAATTCTTGGAACAAAACAAGATTGAATTATGTGTTAGGAATTATCAGCTGTCATTCTGCTGAAATGATGATTACATGATTACATACTGGCGTGCTAGGGTCTCTTTGGGTTGGGCTTTTGCAGGCCAAACATAATCTTGCAAAAGACGTGGAAGCTTCAGTGTCCTCCCAAGGGCTTCTCTAGTCCCAGCTATTTGGGTAGTTCTATTGGAAACACCCCTCAGACCATCCGTGTTCTGTCCGTAGGTTGTTAGTGGCTCTGCCTTGGTTAGAAGCTCCTTGGCAAGGCCTCCATCCACCACTGGTGACCAGATCCGCCAATTCTCCACTGTCCAAGTCTGAGATAACTTGAACTCTGGCCATGTTCACAGGTCAAACATCATCAAATATCTGCAGTTCCATGTGGCTATCCTTGCAGCCTCACGGTTGTGGTGTGGCAGGGTCTGGAATGTGAGTGCTCCATAGGATAGCAGGGCTGTCCCAGCCAGGAATGTGTGTAATAGAGATCGTCACCCTATGTTTGGACACTTCTGCCTCCCCTCAGTCACCTCTTATTAGGTGATCCAGATAATGAAGACTCAACAGACATTCTTTTTATTCAATGGTCTTGTAAGATTTTGGTTACAAATATAGAAAGTTTCAAGAGCTCCTGAAGTAACTGACCCTCCAAAGTCCCTCCTAACCACCAATGTCCATGGCACCCGTAGCCACAGGTGAACCCCTTACTCTTCACACTGGGAGGGCCAGTGGCCGCAGGTTGGGACTGGCTTCACAAATGCCAACCTATAGCATGGATTCGCTGGTGCCCTAGGTCAGAGGGCAGCACACGTGTTCTGTACGGGGCCCAAGAGTAAACGTTTTAGGCTTTGTGGACCAATAGGTGACGCCCTCAAGGCTCAGGCATGGTGTCTCATCAAAAGGCTAAATCTTTCACATATTTTTCCCATATAAAACATAAAAACTCATTTTCAGCTGGCAAGCCAGGAAGAAAGCAGGCTATGGACTGAACTTGGACCTCAGGCCATATTCACAAATCTCCTCCCAGGAGGAAGGGGAGACGGCACCCAGCCACTCACAGAAATATGGCTGCTTTCAAGACCAACCCCAGAGGGCTGTCGCTTTTCCTGGACGTCAGCCTGTTGGGTCCTCCAAGGGACCTCAGGAGGAAGCTGGGGCAAATTTTCAGGCCCACTTTCCAGGTGGTTAACAGAGCCGAGAGCTGAGCTGGACCCAGTGGGCCCCTACACAGATGGGAAAACCTCACATTTCACACCAAAGGCCCTGGCAGGGCTGGGACAGCTTGCCAGGGGCTTCCTGGACATTCATTGAACATTGTGGGACTGTCTGCCCAGTGGCAGGAAGAGGAGTGAGGCCCTGCGGTGCCTTCCTCACACAGCCCCCTCTGCCCCCACCCTTACCCCCCAACCCCTCAGTGTCCCAGGAGGCGAGTGCTTGCTTTGTCATCCTTAGCTTGGAGAAGCTCTGGCGGTCCCCAGATGGTGACATCCAAAAGTTTGCAAACCCACAGTGGTGAAAGGGCGGCATGGCAGCCCAGCTTCCCACAGCCCACTGCCGTGTGGGCTTCCCAGCACAGCAGGGCTCACGCTGGCCTTTTTGCCCCTGTTTTTCACTCCATTCTCACGGATCAGCTGTTCACTTCCTGGTTCCTGCCCGGTGGGGGGGGGCATAACCGGCCTCCTTTCACACACGAGTTTATGGGCTCCTTAACCGTGTAACCTTTCCTTGAAGAGGCCTTTGTCTTCCTCCTGTGATCCATGCAGGGCCTCCGGCAAGTGCCCGAGGCGACAGTGTGCCCCAGTGGCCCGTAGGACCTGCGCCCTGGGTGGCTGCCTGCAGCTGTGCCACAGAGCACAGGGGTCCTGGTCCCCCTGCCGTGGCCACCAAGGGAGGTGCATCGAGTCACAGCTTGGACCCAGCCCCCAGCCCTGAGCCCCACTTCCTGCTCCCCCCCTCCCTCCTCAGAGCCTGTGGCCGGCTCCCAGCACCTGCCTTTTTCCAAATACCTCCCTGTTGTGTTCTTGGAAGTGGGGATTAGAGTCCCCTAGAATGAGAAGAATGCCTTGAAGAAGCAGCCAAGTGAAAAAAAAAAAAAAAAAAGAAGCAGCAGCAATTTCCCTATTAAGGGATTTTCGTAAAAGGAGCCCAAAGAGTTTTCTGAAAGAATGTCATCCCATTTTATTAGAGCTCCTCGGAGTAGTGGGTCTCACCATGAAGTGTGAGTCAGAAAAACTGGGGGCTCCCAGCCCCACCCCGAGAGAGGACAGTTTGGTGGGCTGGGGTAGGGTCCAGGCTTTGTGTTTTCTTAAACCCATCCCACCACCTGCCCGAATGTGGAGGTGCAGCAGGACCTGGCAGCACAGGTGCCTCAGGGCTGCAGACGCAGGTGAAGGCCTCCCCAATGGTCTGTCTGGCCTGCTGAGTCCTGCCCTTCCATGGGACTGAGTCCAGCCACCCCTCCCTCAGAACACCGATGTCCAGAGATTTCACGCCCACCCAGGGCTCACCTACACCCCCATCACCTCAAGTCAGAGGTCTTAAATGTGGAGCCCAAAAGGCCAGGTGGGCTGCATGAATGTAAGGACAGGAAGCCCCAGTAGCATGCTCCCCTCCCATGGGCAACATGCCTGTCCCCCTGTTTCTTGAACCCTTCAGCCTTCTCTGAATTTTTTGTCCCACACTTTAGCAGGGATCTGGGTTTGGATGAGCATGTCTCTACTCTTCAAACAAAGGCCTGAGCCAGCAGGACAGGCGCAGTGGCCAGTGATGGGAGACAGCAGGGAGTCCCTGAATTCAGAGGACAGAGCAGCCCATCCTTAGAGG
Organism: Loris lydekkerianus; assembly: GCA_963574355.1. Taxonomy (NCBI): domain Eukaryota; kingdom Metazoa; phylum Chordata; class Mammalia; order Primates; family Lorisidae; genus Loris; species Loris lydekkerianus. Next base: position 6,348 of record CAUYPK010151345.1, read on the forward strand.
ATGCCACCATCAGCCACAGCCACTGTTGCCATGGAGACGTGGTCATCATAGATCAGAGCTGAGGATCGTGTTGAAGCATTGAGTCAGGATTTCTAAAATACATCATCCTGGTTATTAAACATCAGTACACCCTTATTAAGTTGTAGGCAAACCCAACAAATGGCCCATGCAGCCTGGAACACTGTGTCAATATCCTCTTGTTCATCTGTGATGTGGTGCAAGCCTGTTCCTCGGGATACGGGAAGTAAGAAGGTATCCACAGGGGGAATGCTACATAAACACACCCAGGGTGTGCTCCTGGCCACCCCCTTCCCCTGCAGTGCCATGTCTGGCCTGGCCCTGAGCACAGGTTTGCAGTGCTAGAGTCAAATCTTTGTCTCTCTAGAAAAACAGCTTGATCTAAGCCAATTAGTAGCATTAACAGGTTCACGGGGATTGTTCAGAACCACTTAGGGACCAACTGCTTTAAAGCTCCTCTTTTAGAAGCTCCAATTTGTTCACAAACAGCTGATGAGCTGATTCTCCTGGCTCCCCCAGGACCCCCACAGACGGCTGCTCTTTGCCCTGACTACTGTGGAAAAGAACAAACCTGCCCCTGCAGGGCAGGCACTGGCTCAGGCTGCTGCCTGGTCGCTAGAATTGCTGAGTCTACTCAGAGAGGGGTCTTTAAAACTGTGGCTTCTTCTTCCCCCAGGAATCTGGTACAATATTCTCAGAGGCGTTGGGAAGCTTGCTGTCATTATCAACGTAAGTGACGTCAGGGACCTGGGCAAATGGCTGAGCTTCTGGACAGCTGGCTGCTCCTTCTGAGGGAGCTGAGGCTGGGTCTTCCACCTCCAAGCACGGTGTGGCTGGGGCTGGTGGGACTGCTCTTCACAAATGTCCCTTGAGTGTGTGAGGTGGGGAGGGTGAGCCCTGGGTAGGGATAACCACTTCTTTTTGTTGAAGCTTTGAGCAAACATCAACGTGCCTATCTTGGACACACCCTCCCCAGAGTCCTGAGAATAAACAGAAGACAGAGACAGGGAGAGAGAGACAGAGATTCCTCCGGGACGATCTTTCTGCTCTCTTTTTTAAGATGATTTTTCACCGTTAGCCAGGTGTGGCTCACACCTGTAATCCCAGAACTCTGGGAGGCCAAGGTGGAGGCCTGAGCTCAGGAGTTCGAGACTAGCCTGAGCAAGAACGAGGCTCCATCTCTACTAAAAATAGAAAAATAGCCAGACGTGTAGCAGGCGCCTGCAGTCCCAGCTACTTGGAAGGCTGAGGCAGGAGGTTCTCTTGAGCCCAGAAGTCTGGGGTGGCTGTGAGGTATAATGCCACAGCACTCTACCCGGGCACAGAGTGAAACTCTGTCTAAAAAGAAAAAAAAAAAAAAAAAAAAAAAAGACAACTTTTCACCTTTATTTACTTATTTATTTATTTATTTGCAGTTTTTGGCCAGGGTTGGGTTTGAACCCTCCACCTCCGGCATATGGGGCTGGCGCCCTACTCCTTTGAGCCACAGGCGCCACCCAATTTTTCACCTTTAAATGAAATTCATACCTGCTCTTTAGAGACGATCAGGGAAACATTGAAACATGGTGGAAAGAGGAGAAGCCTCCCCAGCCCCGCAACCCCCACAGCTCTGCTGGGGGCTGGTGTTTCCGGCCCCCAAGCCTGCTCCCCATTGGGTGGACCTCACCTCCATACCCCACAGTGTGCGCCCCCAACCCTAGCCTCTCCTATCTCAGCCCAGGAGAAGAGGCCCCTCAAAGCCTTGGGACACTCCATTTCCTGGCTGACAGCCCCTTCTGCCGGCGCCCCTCCCGTAGACTACAGGGAGACTGAGGGCAGAGTGTGCACACTGAGGGGTGAGCACAGGCCCTGAGCCAGGGGCCCTGGGAACATGGGTGTATAGCCTGTCTGGAGCAAGGTGGTGCTATGATACACTGGATGTCTCCTGAGGACAAAAACAGCAACAACCACAGTAATCTGGAACTTTCTAGGCCCTTCTAAGCTCTTTCCACATGTCAGCCCACTAGTCTGCACACAGCCCTTGGAGGTGAGGACTGCTATAGCCCCATCTTACCAGTGAGACGCCCAAGGCACAGAGAGGCCAGTTGACTTGCCTAAGGCCACACAGCCATGTGCGAGGCGGCCATGGCTTCAGGTCCCTGCTCCTGCAGGGATGTCAACCATGCTGCCCCAGAGCCAGCTCCATAATAGAATGAGCTGGGGGATACTTTACGGTTTACAAGATACTTCCTCTGCCTGCCTTGTTCTCTTCTTCAACAAGCCCACAAGATATAGCCTGTACACGGGGCATGTGTTGTTAGCGCTGTCTGACAAGAAGGCACAGCTGCACGGAGAGGTTAGATGGGTTGCCCAAGGCCACACAGCTAGGAGCAAGCTGTTCCTGGCCCCAGACCCTCCCCTCAGGCTGCCAGAGGGGCTGGCCAGAGCACCCAGACTTTCATTCATTCACTCAGTGTGCAGGGGCTGAGGATGGGTCACTCCTGTCGTGGCCAGATGCTCCCCCTCGCAGCCTGGGGGTCCACACTCACCCCACTGTCCCCCGCCAGGCCTTTGTGATCTCCTTCACGTCCGACTTCATCCCACGTCTGGTGTACCTGTACATGTACAGCCAGGACGGGACCATGCACGGCTTCGTCAACCACACCCTGTCCTCCTTCAACGTCAGCGACTTTCAGAATGGCACAGCCCCCAACGACCCCCTGGACCTGGGCTACGAGGTGCAGATCTGCAGGTACCACTCTCCACTCGTCTCTTTGGAGAGCCACATCGGTTGAGTTTCCTGGGAATCCCGGGTTTGAGCTGGGCTCAAGTCAGGGGCAAGCCAGAGAACAACTCAAACTTGCTTAGAAAAAGATTTCTTGGCTCGGCGCCTGTAGCTCAGTGGCTAGGGCACCAACCACATACACCCGAACTGGTGGGTTCAAATCCAGCTTGGGCCTGCCAAACAGCAATGAGAACTAGAACCAAAACATAGCCGGGCATTGTGGTGGACATCTGTAGTCCCAGCTACTTGGGAGGCTGAGGCAAGAGAATTGCTTAAGCCCAAGAGTTTGAGGTTGCTGTGAGCTGTGATGCCACAGCACTCTACTGAGGTGACATAGTGAGACTCTGTCTCAAAAAAAAAGATTTCTTTTTTAAAATGTCTGGGGGAAGGCATCTCCCCCAAATTTTCTAGTTCCTGTAACTAAGAAATCCAGGATAGCTTCAGGCATGGCTGGATCCAGGAGCTAGTTTGTCATCAGGCTCCACTTTGGCACTGCTTCTCAATTCTGTTTTCCCCCATGTCAAATACCTTTTTCTGGCAGACAGAAAGGATCCCCAGAAAGCCCTGCCTCACATCCTCTCTGCCCTGCAGCCCCTGTGGTAAGAAACCTTCTCTTTGCCAATAGCTGACAAAAATCCCAGGACTGGGTATCCCTGGCCTGTCTTGGGTCAGACACCTGTTGCTGTTGCCAAGAGGTGGAGGACTCTCACTGGCTCATCCTGAGTCATGAGCTAGGCTGTGAGGTCATGGTCAGAGTGGGGACCCTAAGGAAAATTGGGGGACTGTGACTCAAAGAAGGGGTGACAGATGCTGGGAAGGTGTGTGCAATAGCCAGAGGAAGAGTGCAGTGTCATGTGTCAAGGTGGGGACACTGGGGACAGAGAAGGACACCCTGAAGCCGGGTTCCCCAACCACAGGGCAAATGGCAACACAAGGCACACAGCACAACACTGTTTACAGCTTTAAAAACTGCTCACCCAAGGTGGATGACTCCCTCCAGCCCTGTACCTGGTCACCTCGGGGAGGAGCTGCACACCCCCTTCCAGGTGCGGAGCTGCAAAATCCTAACCTCCTGAGCTTCCGGTCTGGCTGTTCCCCTGTCAATAGCATGCCTCCTTTGGAGGTTTCTAAACTTTCCACATGAAGAACACATAGGAGCTTTACATGTTTGATGAAGAATGAATTTTAGGTGAAAAGTAATTGAGAAAAAAAGAAGGCAGGCCAGATGTGGCGCTCCCCTATAATCCTCACACTTTGGGAGGCCAAGCCGGGAGGATCGTCTGAGCCCGGGAGTTTGAGGTTGTGGTGAGATACAGTGATGCCACTATACTCTAGCCTTGGTGACAGAGTGAGACCTATCTCTACAAAAAAGTGAAATTAGCTGGGCATGATAACACATGCCTGTGTCCCAGCTACCCAAGAGGCTGAGGCAGGAGGATCATTTGGGTCCTGGAGTTTGAGGCTGCAGTAAGCTCTGATGATGCCACTGCACTCCAGCCCAGGCAATAGAGTTAGATCTTGTCTTTAAAAAAAAAAATAGATAAATATATGGCTCATTTTACTAAAAGTTGCCTCAAAACTTTGAATATTGCCAAGTATAGGGTGAAGTTGGCCTTGGTTGCCAGGAAGAAAGCAAGTGAGGCCCCAGGCGAGGCTTAAGGAAGTGGCTCCCCCATCACACATGTCAGGGGATCCTGCCCACACAGAGAGGAGACCAGGAGCACAGGGCAGAGACTGTGCTTTTAAGCCTCTTGTCACTTTGATCCCCATGGAGGCAGAAGACCGGGGGTCTCATCACTTCCCTCCCTGCTCCAGGCTTTAGCCTCTACCACCAACCGCTGGCTGTGACCTTGTGCATGTGGGCTCCCCACCTCTGCCAGCCACACCCATGTTAAGCCACCTCCCAGAGGAACAGCTGCCAGCCCAGCCCAGCCCAGCCCAGGGCAGCAGGTGTGGCAGTGGTGACATTAGCAGAGCAAAGAGCTGTGATCACAGCTGGCTGCCTTTATTCCTGTGCTGAAGCAAGCATTGTCACACTTAACCTTCACGTTCACCTAGAGAGGGCATTCTGTTCCTCCCTGGGGGAGCTGTGTGCCAAAGCTCATCAAGAAAAAAAGGAAAGATCATCTCTGATAGAAGTTAGTATAGACACTGGGCAGGTGTCTGGACACAGTGCCAGTGGGCTTTGAGGGATGCATACGAGTTTTCCAGGTGACCCAAACATAGTTCCCAGCATCCCAGTGCAACCGGCCTTGAGTATAGAATAAGGGAAAAGGAAGAACAGGTGGCGTGCAGCTTCTGACACTAGGAGAACAGGGGCTGCTTGTTCCCATCAGAAAGCAGGTTATGCAACCTCTGGCACAGCAGCTGGCACCAGAGCCTGTGTTCCCATCCTGACTCAGACTCCCATCCAGCTCCCTGCAGAAATAAAGCTCCACAAGTGAGGGGCCCTATATGTTGTGTCACCTCCTGAATCTTTACCCCTGGAATGGGGTCTGGCATGTAGTAGCTGCTCACCAAATGCCTGCATCGTGAGGAAAAGAGGGATTGCCCAGACTATGACCCATAGAGGCCAAGTGATTGCCCAGGGGGGACCCAGCAGGGTGGTGTTCATGTGGGCTGAGTACCAGGGTTGTGCGTCCAGCCCAGGCTGAGCTGTCCCTACAGAGCCAGGTCACTGGACTCAGCTTCTGGTGCCCAGCAGGCGTCCACCTGCAGCTTAGCACCTGGAAATCCTGCCCCTGGAAACCCTGTCCCTGGCATGAGATTTTTCTGAACGGCTTTGGGAAGTTTTTCCAATGTCGGGTGGGGTGTCATCTCTATTAAAGCCATGCCCCAGTGGATATGTGGCCTTGCCCTGATTCAGGGAGCAGTGCGGATAGAGGGCCTAGGTGGAGATCTCACCCTGCCCCCACAGACATGGGCATCTCGACATCTCCGTCAAAAGAGGAAGAAGCCAGGGACAACTAAAGCACAGGCAGGTGCCTGTCACTCCTGCTGGCCTGGTGGGTACAGGGATCACCATGTGGACAGGCAAGTCCCCTTCAAGAGGGGTGTGAGTGCGCTTGTCTTTCTCAGCACCACATCAATAGGCCACGTCTAAAATCGATAACTTAAGAACTAAAGTAGTTCACGTTACTTAGAGGTAAGGTGACACCAAGGTAAGGCAAAGGCAGCTGGAAGGATCAGCGGGCAGGTGGCTGCCAGGCAGGCTCACACCTACACCAACTATATTCAGCCACGTACTTGGGTAAATCTTTCATAGATTGTTTACTTGCTTCAATCAAATATTTAGGGCTTTTTTTTTTTCTTTCTTTGACGAAATGTGTAGTTTTTTTTTCCTTTAATAACTTTCCCCCAAAAAGGATGGACTGGAGCAGTGGTTTCAGACTGTGTTCTGTGGGACCCATCCTGGGATTCTGTGGAGACTGGGGGTTGGGTTGAGATCAGGCAAGTTCCGGCTCAGAGTCCCCCCCCCCCCCCCCAATCCCACTTCAACTGGGCCTGCTCTCTCTGGGACCCATGAGAATGTCAGGTGAGATTTCTTTTGGGGAAAAAGGTTCCACTGCTTTTAAAGTTTGGGACCTGGGCGGAGCCTGTGGCTCAAAGGAGTAGGGCACCGGCCCCATACGCCAGAGGTGGCAGGTTCAAACCCAGCCCCAGCCAAAAACTACAAAAAAAAAAAAAAGTTTGGGACCTCCTTGGCCAGGCAAGTTGGCTCATGCCTGTAATCCTAGCATTCTGGAAGGCTAGGTAGATCATCTGAGCTCAGGAGTTCTAGACCAGCCTGAGCAAAGTGAGACCCCCATCTCTACTATAAATAGAAAAAGTAGCTGGTATTGTGGCGCCTATAGTCCAAGCTACTGGGCAGGCTGAGCATCTCTTGAACCCAAAAGTAGTTTGAGGTTGCTGTGAGCTATGTCATCACTGTACTGTACCCAGAGTGAAACTCTGTCTAAAAAAAAACTAAATAAATAATAATAATAAAAGGTAAGCCCTCGTAGACCAGAAGGTCCCAAGCGCTCAATTCTGTGAGCTTACAGTCAGGCCTATGGACACTCCCCGGTGTCTGTATTTTATGTGAAGCCCCTCAGGCCTGCACAGCCTGTGGTGTGCCCCAAACACTCCCCTGGACTGGGCTATGTGAGCAGGCCGAGCCAGGGGCTTCCCTGGAGGCAGCCGCGGAGCCAGGCTGGGGTTCTCCACTTCTCTGGAGCTGCCTGGCACTGGCCAGAACCTTGGGTTTTACCATAGACCTGCCCTTGACTCCCAGGCCATCTTCTGCAGGTACAAAGATTACCGAGAACCCCCGTGGTCTGAACACAAGTACGACATCTCCAAGGACTTCTGGGCCGTCCTGGCAGCCCGGCTGGCGTTTGTCATCGTCTTCCAGGTGCAGTGGGTCCCTCTAGTTTCCAGAAGGTTGGAGAAATGGGGTACAAGGGGACCCCCTGTGCCCACGGTCAGGAAGGCAGACTGCCTCCCAGAGGCCCTGTGCCATGACGGGACCTAGGAGAACCTCATGAACAAAGGAAGGCAAAGGCTAGGCCCAGTGCGCACAGGCGGAAGGGTTTGAATTCTTGGGGAGGGTGGGTTTAATTCAATAGAAGTGTCTGGATTGAAAGGGACGTGGAGGAAGGAGAGACCTGCCTCAGTCCTGGTCTCGATGCCTCACGCTTTCTGTGCAGCAGTTGGGTTCCAACAGTGGGGTGGTGGGCTCTCAGATGCCTCCAGAGACCTGCTCCACCTGGCCAGTCACTGGGGAAGCCAAAGGGACTCCAGGGGGCAGGCCCCAGACCAGGGAGCCAGCTGGTACACCAACAGCTAAGGTCCCAGGGAGAGGAAGCACCCAGAGCCATGTGGGCACTGCAGAGGTTCCACCCACGTGTGTCCCTCTGGCACCAAGTTAAATACATGCAAGGAAGGCAGCAGGCCAAGAGCTCAGAATCTGGAACCCCAGGAGTGGGTTTCATGTCCCAGCTCTGCCCCCTATATCATGTGGCATCAGGCAAATCCTTCTACTTCACTGAGCTCAGCTGCCTCACCCAGCCTGGGGTGCTGGGTTCCCCAGAAGTGGAGCCTAGAAGGGTCTTGGTCAGAGAGAGCTTCAGCCTCGTCCTGAACCATGAATGGCCCCCCCAGCCTTGGGCCCCCTGGAGACCGCGCAGCCCCTTTTGTCTGCCTAGATGCGTCAGTCAATAGCCAAGGACTTCCCAAGACAGGAAGAGGGGGACAGAGGGGGAAGAAATTTCACAGCTGTGAACATGAGAGGCCAACTGCCACCACAGCTTGGGGCTGGGAGAGATCCATCTGGGTGGACACCAGTGTCATCCACAATGGGAGGGAGGCCACTGACCCAGACGGGGGTACTCACCCACACTCACTGGAAAGAAGTTTAACACACAATAAGATTTTTATTTTTCCATAAAAACTGACTTCTCTCACATCCTATCCACCACAAATGTCTCCACTGAGGTGGAAGATGTTCAGGGTGGCCCTGGGAGGCTCTGCTGATGGCAGAAGGGGTCTGCTGAGTGCAGGAACAGTTGATGTTTGGTCCATATAGGCGCTATTTCCAGTTTAATTCTTTTCCTCGAAGTCTCGATCCTTCTTGTTGTATCTGGTGACATGTCACTCATTGGACCACTTCGGAAGCCTCCTGGCCAAGGAATTCAGAATTAATCAGATAATTTTTCTAATGACCAACTTCACATTTGTTCAAGAAAGTCGGCAGACACTTTCCAAGGGCCTGCCAGGATGGCTCAGTGCCTTGTTTATACCTTCTAGGAAATCGCAACTCAGAGAGGTCACAGGGCATCGCTGAGCGCACAGGGCCAGGGAAGTGTCCGAGTCGGGCTCCCCAGGGTGGGGGACAGGCGGGGATGTCAAGACCATCCGTGCCAGCATCCTCCTTCCCACCCCATGTCCTGACTCTTCTTCCAGAACCTGGTCATGTTCATGAGCGACTTTGTGGACTGGGTCATCCCTGACATCCCTAAGGACATCAGCCAGCAAATCCACAAGGAGAAGGTGCTCATGGTGGAGCTGTTTATGCGGGAGGAGCAGGGCAAGCTGCAGCTGCTGGACACCTGGATGGACAAGGAGCGTAAAAAGGATGAGCCATGCAACAACCACAGCCCCAGAGCCTGCCCTGACAGCCTGGGCAGCAGTGGCCTGGCCCCTGATCATGCACACCACGGCAGCATCCTGTAGCTGCCACTGGTAGGGCTGGGCAGGCCAGCGGGCATCCTACCCACAGGCACTCTCTCCCCGGGCAGGCGGCTTCTTGGCCCCATCAGAGCCCGGTGGCGCCTATGTTTTCTGCAAACATGGAGGACCACTTACTGATAGGAAAATATTTTTCTTCCTTCGTTCTGTTTTTTTTTTTTTTTTTTCCTTTGTTTTTGCACAAAACCAGTATGCAGGGAATTTTTTTTTATCTTTAGTATTCAAGATGAATCAAAATATGGCTGGTGATTGGGCAATAATTACATGTAGTAAAGGCAGGTGCTTTGCAGAAACAATTCTTGGAAACCTTGAGTCTCCTTCACAGTGGAAGGTGAACAGGGGCCCCTAGAAATCATCTTTTTTAGTCCTTCTGTTGCCTTAAGATAGGTGCAAAGTGGTATGCCATGGCATTGGGCAAAAGCTAGGGTGATTTTTCAGGAAGAATGGAGAAATTGAGGAGGAATAATAGTGTTGACATCGATTCCCAAAGGGGTCATCTGCCTCTATGTCAGAAAAGCTGATGACTTTGAATCATCTTTTCCTTGGTAATTTCAGAAGCTGAGACACCTCGGTCAGAGAGAGGTACCCCGTCCCTGTCCACATGAGGAATATGGGGGTGTCCGGTTTATTCTTAGAATACTAGATGGGTGCAGATGTCCCTGATCCCATGTGTAACAGCACCCTTGGCATATGTCCCTTGCAGGCCCTACTGTTAGCCACACACCTGCCCCCCTGCCACACCGAGCTGACCTCAGAGTTGTTCATCTTTGTTGTGTGATAAGAGCAGGTCGACGGAAAAATGGGCAGGGAGAGATTACCTCAGAAACATCTCTAAAGATGGCATAAGGGTTTTAAGATGTCTTAAGGCTTGGGAGGGTGTCATTCAAAGCTTCAGAATATTTATTGGGTTTTTGTTTAATCAATTATTTGGTAGATTTGAGGACCTTTTTTTCTGGAGCTCAAAGGTGGAAGGAGTTTATTAGTTAACCAGATATTATTGAGAGGAATTTAAAATACTGTTACTACCAAAGATTTTTATGAATAAAGGCTTCTATTTTGATAATACTTCTCTATATTTTTACTCACAGGAATGTCACTGTTGGACAATTATCATTCCAAAAGCTTGTAAAAACAAGTCTCATAAATGATATGAGCAATCTAAATTTGCAGCAATTATACTAACCAATTATCGGAAATTTCTCAAGCACCAAGAGAAACATAAAGAGAAATGTTTCATCAAAGGTGGGAAGAAAAAAACAAATATTTTTGTCTTGAACATATCCTTGGTGTGATGTTGACATTCCCATAATCGGCTGTGATCCGAGTCCATAAGAGTCATAGGTTTCCATTATTTGCTAAAATCATACAAGCTGATGCTTCTATTTTCTCTTGTATAAGAAGTAGTTTGAAATGGGCTTTTGTATATAAATATTGTATTAAAATTAGGTGATTACCAAAAATCCTTTTATGGAAACATTTTTTAAGAAGTGAATGTGCACAAATCCACAGGGGACTGTGGTTGAACATTCATCTAAATAAATTTGAATACATGACGCTTTTCTCAATTGAATGCTGCCTGTGTGACCTTTGCCTTAAGGAGCTCAGAAGCTGACCTCAAAGTCCCATGGTTGACACTGCAAATTCAAGAGTGACTGACAGGCATCCATTTCTTTGGTGCTAGACGTGTGAAATATTTTAGATGTTTCTGGGACTTCATCTTTCTGTGAGTGTGTGCAAGAACACACACGTGTGCGTTTGTGCGTTCACATATGTGTATTTGTGTGTACTTCACATTGTGTGTATTTCATTTGCTGTGTGCACATGCTTGAGCACAGGCATATGCACATGTGTCTTACATGTGTCTGTGTACATCACACCGGTGTACGTGCATGTGTTTGCATTTGCATGTGTGCACATGCTGTGTGCCTGTGTGGGCATGTGTTTCAGTGTTTGCATGGTCTGTGTTCACACTGTTTGCCTTTGCTTGTGTGCACATATGCTTGTGTGTGTGTACACGCACCTGTGTGCTATGTACTCTGGGGTGTGTTGGGATGGGGGGGTCGTGCTCACACTTTCTACTCAGCATCTTCCACAACCCCCAAGTCCTGACCCCTGGTGCCCAACCCAACAGAATAGTATTCGGGATTTCAAGGACCAAAAATTTCTCAAAACTTTTTAAGGACCAACAATTGGGTTGCCCGTGTTTTCATTTGAGCAAGTAGGATCATTAAAATAAAAAAAAAAACACTTATAATCACTATCCACAGTGTAAAAGAAAGGATATTTTTAATACCGAAGCGTCAGCAAAGCAGTAAGCCCTTTTAGCTCCTTAGGAGGCACTGTCACTTCCTTACACCTCCGCGACCGGGAGCCTCGCCCGACCAGCGGCAGGCCTCGGGCGCCCCCTTGTGCTGGCGCTCGGCAGCGACGCCCTGTAAGGAGGGCGGCGGGGGGCGGAGCCGGGGCCAGCACCCCATCTGCACTTCAGAACTCACTCCCTTCTGCCCTCCTGTCCCCACAAAGTGGGGATCTTCATTCACATTGACAGGCGAGGAACAGGCTCTTAACCAAGATCACAGTGCTCTTTAGCCTCAGCTGAGTCTGGAACCCAGACCTCAGACTTACTTATTCACAGAAGATTCAAGAAGCATTTGTTGAACTACTACATGTCAGGCACCAGGAAGACAGCAGTGAACAAAACAGACACAGCCCCTTTCCGCAGGGATGACGTTCTTGCAAAGGAAGTCAAATGCTGAACCAGAAAATGCACTCCAAAATCAGATGACCTCAGAGGGAACAAGGGGTATGACCAGCTGCGAGTGGCCACGTTGGGCAGGGCAGCCCTTGAGACCCAAGCCATGGATGTGTTGTGCTGGGTGGGGCTAGCAGCGGAGGCTGAAGAGGCAGCGGGACAGAGGTCCCAGAGCTGCATGGAGACTAAACTTGGTGGGAAGCATCGTGGACAGCCTGGACGGTGCCAGTGACGCCAGTGATGGGATCTGACTTACATTGGAAGTCCCAGCAGATGTGTGTGCGTGAGGAAGGGGGGATTGAAGTAGAATTGGACATCAGAGAAGAGGATGCTGCAGAAATCCAGGCGCGTGATAGTGGAGCTCAGACGAGGGCCTTTGTCTGAGGGTGTTAGTGGTGGGTGGAGAAAAACTCGTATTGTCACCAAGACCTGACCCCAGAGTGCTGCTATTTCATACAGGGCATGGGAGGCTCAGGAAGGCTCAGGAAGCCATCGTGGCCACTCACCTGGCCATTCACCAGCCTTCAGCCCGTGGCCTCTGGGCTGGAAGGTTTCTGGCCCCCAGTGTAGTGTGGAAGGGAAAGGGGGCCTCTGAGCACAGACCACCGCACACAGGTGGCCCTGAGCTGTGAGCACTCACACCAGCTGCACCACTGAGACCTCAGTCAATGCTGGCAGCCAGCCGTAGGACTCTGCTGTCCTCCGACTGTGGTGGCACAGTTAGCATGCAGCCCGAGACCACCTCTGCTAGCTTCAGTGTTTATTAAAAACCAGATATGTCCACACCTAAAAGTCTGAGTTTGCACACTGTCTTATGAAATCCCAAACATCCAGTGCACAGCCATTTGGCTGAATCCCACCTTCCCATCAGCTAAAGCCAGGTGGCACCTGTTGTGCTCTCTGGTGCACATGTCCCCACACACACACAACCCAGCCCCACCCTCCCAAACAGCCACCCACTGGCTGTGAGGCAGCTGAGCCCAGGGCCCTGCAGTCACTGGCATTGCTAGACAAGCCTCAGGCCAAGGTTCCTGTACTCAGACCTAGGTCCAACTGTGAGATTCCCTGGAACAGAGCTTGGCCATGGTACACACTTGGGACAGGGTTGTCCCCACCCTAAGGCTGGGCTCAGCACCCCAGCTCCAGGGCACCCACATACATTCATCTACAGGTCCCCACTCTTGTGTTCCCTAAAATGTCCCCCTACCACAGGTGATATGTGTCCTCACGCATTAGGTGACACTCACTTACCTGTCAAGTTTTTAAAGGCTACAGCAAAGCACTTACACAGCACCAGTAAACAGGCGGGTCAGGAGCACGGGGCACAGAGCCAGGCACAGAGGAGGCCCCAGAGTGCTGAGTGAATAAATTAGCAAGGGAGAAATGGGTGACAGGGGAATGAAAGTGGATGTTTGGATGTATACATGGATGGATGGCTAGCAGGATATTCAGATGAGTAGGTGGATGCATGGACTGACAGCTGGGCGTTTCTGTCTGTGAGCTGAGTGGACCTCAGGTTGGCCCAGCAGGGGTGTTAATGAGAGGTCAGGAGGTCGTGAAAGGTACAGCAAGTGGTGTACCCAGCTCACTCGCATGGTCTTCTGGCTCCTAGCAAACATGCAACTTATTCCTGGAAATACTGACTTGGGACCAGCCTGGGCTTCTCTGCCTGGCATGGTGCGTGCTGCCCCTGCCAGGGGCTTGCTGGGACCCAGCTATGGGGCAAGGCTCTGTGATCTTGCAGAGATTGAGGGCTGGTTTGCTCAACTTTGTTATCCCATTCTCCTTCCCCCTTTCTCTCCTTCTCCCTCCCCCCACTCCTCCTCCCCTTATATACACACACACACACACACACACTTTTTTTTTTTTTTTTTGAAACAGAGCCTCACCCTTTGAAACAGAGCTGTCACCCTGGGTAGAGTGCCATGGCATCACAGCTCACAGCAACCCCCAACTTCTGGGCTGATGCAATTCTCCTGCCTCGGCCTCCCAAGTAGCTGGGATTACAGGCACCTGCCACAACGCCCGGCTATTTTTTGGTAGCAGCCGTCATTGTTGTTTGGCGGGTCCAGGCTGGATTCGAACCTGCTAGCTCAGGTGTATGTGGCTGGTGCCCTAGCCGCTTAAACCACAGGCGCCGAGCCCACACACATTTTTATTAACATCTAACATATGAAAAATTGCACCTATCACAAGCACACAGACAACTTCAACAAAACTACACACCCCTATATCCAAGACTCAGGAACACTTGCCACCTGTACCTTGAAAGAGTCCTGCTATCCCAGGTGGCCACCCCAAACCAACACCCTGACTTCTGTGTAGAACTCGGTCCCCCAGGGTTGGCTTGTTGGTGGCTTCTGCCCCCTGCTGGCTGTCCTCTGGGAGCTGCACTTGGGCCTGCACCTGGCGTGGCAAAGGACCACAAATTCGGTGGCTTAAATCCACACAAATCTACTACCTTATGGTTCTACGGGTCAGAGAGCTGACACAAGCTAAAAGTAAGGTGTCAGTGAAGCTGATTCCTTCTGGAAACTCCAGGGAAGAATCTATTCATCACCTTCCTAGGCCCCTCTTCCAAGTGGCTGCTGGGTCCCTTTCTGGGCCATCTCTCTTGTCTTCTGATTATGAGGACTCATGACTAGATGGGGTCTGCTGAGATAAACCAAGATAATCTCTCCATCTGAGAGTAGCTATTCTTTACCACCTCTGCCCACTCTTCTGCCTTGTAAATGAACATTGTCACAGGTCTGGGGATTAGGACCTGGCCATCTTGGGAGATGTTGGTCTGTCTAGTAAATACCCCCAGCCTTTCAGGAAGGAGTCTCTCTCTTTGGAAAAAACTATCCCCAAGGAAAGCCAAGGTTTCTCAAATATTGAGTAAAGACTTTGATATTAATGAAAAAGACCAAAACAAACAGAAAAAGAGAAAAATGTGGATGACACAAAGAAACTACAGGAAAAAAAAGGAAAACGAAGGAATTCTGATCACCGTCCTTACAAATAAAACATGAGTTTACTTCCATCAAACCTGTACAAGATATTTTTTCTTTTCTTCTTTTTTTAAGGCACAATGCTAAGTGAAATAAAAATACATACACTAGACTTTGTCAAAATTTAGAAATTTTGAATATCACAGCATACTGTTAACAGAGTGAAAAAGGCAGCTCACACACACAAAAAAAAAACTGGAGAAAATATTTACAAATTATGTATCTGATGGGGTATTACTATACAGAATACATAAAAATTCCTATAACACAACAACAAAAGAGCATAAATGAGCAAAGGGGCCAGCACTGCTGCTGTGACCGGGACTGCCTACCAGCAACCCCCAGTCGACAGCTCCCCCACCAGGGGGAACATGAACAGCACAGCAACATAGAGGAATTCCCGGAGGAATCCAAGTTCAACTGGAGCAAGAAATCAGCAGGATGACGGCCTGCACAATTAAAACTGATCCAGTCACTGGAAAATCCAGAGGATTTGGATTTGCGCTTTTCAAAGATGCTGCTAGTATAGATAAGGTTCTGAAAGAACACAAACTGGGTGGCAAATTGACAGACCACCAAAGAGCCAAAGCTTTAAAAGGGAAAGAGCCCCTAAAAAGGTTTTTGTGGGAGGATTGAGTCCAGATACTTCTGAAGAACAAATTAAAGAATATTTTGGAGGACTGAAAATATTGAACTTCCTATGGATACAAAAACAAATGAAAGAAAAGGATTTTGTTCTATCACATACACAGATAAAGAGCCAGTAAAGAAATTGTTCGAAAGCAGATATCATCAAATTAGTTCTGGGAAGTGTGACATCAAAATCGCACAGCCCAAGGAAGTATACAGGCGGCAGCAGCAACGACAGAAAGGAGGAAGAGGTTCTGCAGCCAGTGGACGAGGGGGAATGAGGAGTGGAGGCCAAGGTCGGGGCCAAAACTGGAACCAAGGATTTAATAACTATATGAGCAAGGATATGGAAATTACAATAGTCCCTAGAGTGGTGATCAAAACTATAGTGGATGTGATTATACTGGGTGTAACTGGGAACTGTGAATATGGACAGGGATGTGTAGGCTGCAGTGGTCAACAGAGCGCTATGGCATCTCTGCCAGTGGCAGTCACCAAAACAATTACCAGCCATGCTCCAGGGGACCCCGGAGACTACAGTGGGAACTTCATTGCCGCCCATGAAGCTCAGCCTGACCGTGTGAACTTCCTGTGTTCACCATATGTAACCCTGACCGCATCCATCTCTGGGGGTCACACGTTGTGAGCCGCGTGCAAGGCATACACCAGAAAACACCGTCCTGTGGAGGGAATGCTAACGGAACCCATCTTGCAGGAGGATAGCGAGGATCGGTCTTCTGCTGATCTAAGATGGTTATTTTGTAAAAGACTTTCCAGTGTACGAGACATGGCTATGTGCAGCCACCTATGGCTGCCAGCTCGTTTCCTGTGTTTTTGCCTTCTCCTTTACCACCTGTGCTAGATCTCCGTGTGGACTTGTGTTTCTATACATTTTATTTGTATGATTTCACATTAAACCTCAACTAAATGCTTCCTTATGTGATTGTTTAAAAAAATAAATGGGCAAAGGGCTTGAATAGACACTTCTCCAGAGAAAAGGTATGAATGGCTGATAAGCACATAAAGAGGCTCCACGTAATTAGTCTCGAGGGAAATGCAATTCAGAACCACTATGACACATCAGCTCACAGCCATTTGAACGGCTACTATTTAAAAAAAACAAAAAGTAGTAAGAGTTGGCGGGATGTGGAGAAAATGGAACCCTGTGCACTGCGGGTAGGAGTGGAAAATGGTGCAGCCACTGGGGAAACAGCTTGGTGGTTTCTCAAACTTAAACACAGAATGACCACATGATCCAGCAATTGCACTTCTGGGGATATACCTAAGAGAGGAGAAAGTGGGAATTCAAATATTTGTACACTCATGTTCACAGCAGCATCATTTACATTTAGCTAAAAATGGAAGCAACCCAGTGCCCACCACCAGACAGATAAACACAATCTGACCCAGTATACCATGGAATATACCAATTCACCCTTTAGAAGGCAGGAAACTCTGACATTTGCCACAATATGGATGAACATTTGAGGACATTACGCTGAGTAAATAAGTGAGTCACAGAAGGTCAAATATTGCATGATGTAGCAGACCATAGAGCTTATGGGGAGGACAAGTGAGAGGTAAGCTCGGAACACTCTGTAATTATAAGAAACACCGGTAACATCTCCATAATATAACACCTTGGACAGCATGGGGAAGGAATTCTGCTCTCCTTAACACAAGAGCCCACTAGACGAGAACATCAGTGCTTGGCAGACTCTACACATGTGGTGCAAATAGCCACGGGATCACGTCTATAAGAAGCTGCAGGCGGGGTCAGTCGGGAACATTCATGCTGTTCTTTCATGGACTCCCTCACTCTCACTCTTTCTCTTCTCCTGCCTGCAGGGCATCTGTCCAGCGTCTCTCCAAGAAGCTGCTGAGATTTACTGTCCTATTAATACTGGTTCTCTCCCTCAAAGACTGTCTTCCTCTCTCTCCCTTCTGCTAACATGAATAGCCCTCAGGCACTTAAAGGTAATTGATCCTGAGCAAGATAGCACTGCATCCGCTGTAGTGAACAGCCACTGGCAGCGTGATCCCACTTAAGTGAGGTCCCCAGCCTTATGAGATTCACAGGCACAGAATGGTGGTTGCCAGGGGTGGTAGAGGGAGGAGGGGACTGAAAGTTATTGGGTAGAGATTCCATTTTGCAAGATGAAAAGAGTTCTGGAGACAGACAGTGGTGATGGTTGTAAAACAATGTGAAAGTACTCAGTGGTACTGAACCGTTCACTTAAAACAATGAAAATGGTGAATGTTAGGGCATTTTGCCACAATAAAAAAAAAAAACATGAACTATCAAAGTCCAGGTAGGTTAACTCGGGGACCAGATGACCCTTATCATCACTCCCATGCCCTCTTTCCTGGGGCTCAGCCAACACACGGGGCTGGATGCAGGGTCCACACACCTCAGCAGCCCAGTCCCTCTCCTGGTCTGCACTAGGGTGGTCACAGCTTCCAAATGAAGGTGGCTGGGCTTGACTCCTACCCAGCATTCAGCAGGCTGGCCTGAGGGGATGGGGGCTCCCAAGATTCGAAGCCGTAGCGCTACTCAAGGCTGTAACCTCTGAGCCCAGACACCATCTTGTTTCAAGAAGAATCTTCCAGAAGATGCAAGATGGAGATTTCTCCCCATAATGGGGGAGAGTCCCAAGAGCCATGGTGGAGGTCTGGCCTATAAGGCCCAGCTGAGGGGGGGCCTCAGCCCTTGGGCTTCACAATGAGGTAGGAACTCACCACTCAACTCTGCCACTCCAGGGACAGGGACCTCAGGGCCATCAACAGTGAAGAGGAAGCTGAGGTGACTTTTTATCCATTTAGTACCAGGGAGAAAAAGACTTCTGCTGTGACTCAACACAAGATAGAGATTTGGTCCCTGTGTGCTCCAGGAGGTGGGAGATGGGGGCTCTGATGGGAGGAGAAGGGACGTGAGGGGGCTCCAGTCTTCCTCAGCAGCTGTGAGGCCACAGCTGGGCTCAGCTTCCAGTGTCCTGCACCAGTGAGGTGTCATGTGAGGGCTGGAGCCACTTTCTCACCCCCATCCACATCTACCCCCACCAAGAGGTCCTTGGGGAGGGCCTGACTAGAATCCTATGCTCCCACAGAGGGTCACTCGGGGAACCAGTACAGGAACACAACACAAGAACCTGACTGGCCACCCTGTCACCATAAATAGACCCTGTGAACACTGGGCATAAAAAAATTAGCCAGGGGGCAGCGCCTGTGGTTCACTGAGTAGGGCGCTGACCCCATATACCGAGGGTGGTGGGTTCAAACCCGGCCCTGGCCAAACTGCAACAAAAAATAGCCAGGCGTTGTGGCAGGTGCCTGTAGTCCCAGCTACTCTGGAGGCTGAGGCAAGAGAATCGCCTAAGCCCAGGAGCTGAAGGTTGCTGTGAGCTGTGAGCTGTGATGCCACGGCACTCTGCCCAGGGCAACAAAGTGAGACTCTGTCTCTAAAAACAAAAAAATTTAGCCAGGCATGATGGTATGCACCTATAGTCCCAGATACTCAGGAGGCTGAAGTGGGAGGATCATTAGAGCCCAGAAGTTCAAGGCTGAGAGTATAATGAGCTATAATTGTGCCACTGAACTCCAGCCTGAGACCCTGTTTCTATCTTTATTTATTTACTTGTTTTTTGAGACAGAGTCTCGCTTTTTCACCCTTGGTAGAGTGCTGTGGAGTCATACTCACAGCAACCTCAAACTCTTGGGCTCGATTCTCTTGCCTCAGCTTCCCGAGGAGCTGGGACTACAGGCGCCCACCACAACACCTGACTTGAGACGAGGTCTTGCTCTGACTCGGGATGGTCTCAAACTCCTGAGCTCAGGCAATCCACCCACCTTGGACTCCCAGAGTGCTAGGATTACAGGCTTAAAAAAAAAAAAAAAAAAACAATGAAAAGACAAGTGACGGACTCAGAGGTAGTGGGTTAGACATAGGTATAACGGCGGTAACAGATGTAAATTAATCATCCCTTGCATAAAATTTATTCAAGATTATTTTTGAGCACCTGTTAAGTGCAAGCCACTGTTCGGGTGCTTGGAGCTCCTGCCCTCTAAGAGCTTACCTTCTGGCAAGAAACACAGACAAAAAGACAAGTAATATAGGAGAATGACACACTGCACCTCAGGTGTCATGTGCAAGTGACAAAAGAGAAAACCTTCAGCGAGGTAAGGTGGATGGAGAGTGTGGGTTAATGCTCCTTGATTCACCTCCCACTTCCTGGAGGCTCTTCCACATCTCCCCAGCCCCTTAAATTTGGACACCCCCAAGCTCACCCATTTGTCATCTGGAGTCATCTGTCTCCTCCATAGGTGACCTCATTCTATGGGTGATTTAAACACCAGCTACCCACAGGTCACGCTCAAATTCACATCTTCTGATCTAGTCCCTCACCCCATGCATCTAACAGGCATCTCACACTCTACACATCCCCACTAGGCCCCTCCCTCTCCCCCAAACACACCCACCCACACCTCCCCTGGCTCAGTCAATAGACACTCCACCCTTCAAACCTTACAAATCATCCTCAATTCCCTCATTTATGCACAGCTCCAAATCTAAAAAAGGCTTCACCCTTCTCTTCCCACACTGCCTGCCCTGTGGTCCGAATGCTCCCCTTGCAATTTCCTGGAGTCTGACCAGCAGCCAGAGTGATGCCTTAAAAGTCTAACTTAGTGTTCATAACAGTATTATTCATTATTCATAATAACCAAAAAGAGGAAGCAAAGGAAATGTCCCTCCGCTGAAGAATGGATAGACAAATTGTGGCCTATCCATACAATGGAATGTTACTCCACCAGAAAAAGTAATGAAATACTTAAATATGTTACTACATGGATAGGACAGCTGAAACATTCGCCTGAATGAAAGAAGCCAGACACAAAAGGACAAATAGGGTGCACTTCCATTGATAGGAAGTGTCCAGAAGAGGCAAATCCGTAGAGACAGAAAGCAGGTTAGTAGGGGATGGGAGCAAATTCTTGGGCTAATGAAAATGTTCTAAAATTATACAGTGGTGAAGGTTGCAAGACTTTGTGACTATTCTAAAAACCACTGAATTGTACACCTTAAAAGGATAAGCTGTATGATATGTGGACTATACAACAATTTTTAAAAATGTTAAAGTAACTTAGCTGGCCTCACTCCACACTGCAGTAAACCCGGATCCTTTGCTGCCTGCGAGGTTCTCCTTGTCTGCACCCTCTGACCACCTCCCGACCCCCCACCATCGGTCTCACTGCTCCTGGAGCCTCAACCCTCCACCCGCCCCCCGCCCCTCCTGCGCTCTCTGTCCCCTCTGCCCGACAGATTCTTACCCACACACCTCCCCCTCACACCTGGCACCGCTGCAGTTTCTGGCTCCACCCTTTGCTGCCCCACCTGGGTGGTACTTTTCCCTAGCTCTCTGAACTTCCAGCATACCACGCGCTTTTCCTGTTTGCAGCATGTGACCTTACACACTTAGAATGTAAACTGCGGGTGTGTTTCACTAATTTGTCCCCAGCACCTAAGACCTGGCACACGGTAGGTGCTCAATAAACGTTTCTTGAACATATGACGGTTGGGTTTTAAATATACTTTAAACCCAAAATAAACCAGTTTTCTGCACAAAGGGAGCACTAAGGAACACGTGTTTTTGTTTTTTTGTGGGTTTTTTTTTTTGGTAAATATTAATGTATAAATAACACCCGCTATTAGCATATGCGATTTAATGGGATCTGGGAACTGCAGGCGCCGCCGCTGCCCTCCCAGCCCTGCACTGACCCTGCACACAGCAGGAGAGCAAGCTCGGTAGAGGCGGGGGCCGCCCTAGCCGCAGAGAACCGAGCGGTCGCCGGGTTCTCAGCACCCCCAAGACTACCACGTTCCACCTAACGGAAGAGGATCCGCCAGGCGCAGGCGCAGGCGCGGAAGCGGCCCCCGCGAGCAGCGCCTCCAGCCGGGCGGAAATGGCTACGAATGCGCCCTGGACGCATGCGCAGATCCCGGAGCTGTCGCGCGATTAAGAGCGAGAAAATTCGTTAGGGGACTTCCGGTAGTAGGGCCTCGGATACGGGACAGAAGCGACGAGGTTTGGGGACGGCTGGACCGCAGGCCGGGGAACTAGTGGCAAAACCCGACTGGTGGCGGCGAGCCGTGAGTGGCGGGCGCGCGAAGAGCACCAGGTTGGGGGCCCGCAGGCCGCGGTCACCGCCATGGACCCGTTCCTGGTGCTGCTGCACTCGGTGTCGGCCAGCCTGTCGAGCAGCGAGCTAACCGAGCTCAAGTTTCTATGCTCCAGGCGTGTGGGCAAGAAGAAGCTGGAGCGCGTGCAGAGCGGCCTCGACCTCTTCTCGGTGCTTTTGGAGCAGAACGACCTGGAACCCGATCGCCCCGAGCTGCTGCGCGAGCTGCTCGCCTCCCTGCGCCGCCATGACCTGTTGCGGCGCCTGGACGACTTCGAGGCCGGGGCCGCGGGCGGGGCCGCGCCCAGGGAGGAAGGTGGGCGTCGGAGTCGGGCGGGGGCCGTTGGCCCATTAACAGTTGTTGCGAGCCTGCCGGGGGTCTAACCTTTGCCAGGTTTGATTTGCATGAGTTTCCCCCCCATCAGCCCTGAGGGGACACGCGTGACATGTCCACTTTACAGATGGGAGAACCAAAATTTAGAAAAATTGACTTACCCAAGGTTGCAGAGCCTAGACACTTAACCCCAAACCTCAGGATTTTCTCCACCACTCCATCGTTTCCAGGCAGTTACAAAGATTACTGAAGAAGAGTGTTGCAGGCTGGACGTGGTGGCTCACGCCTGTAATCCTAGCGCTCTGGGAGGCTGAGGCGGGAGGATCGCTTGAGCTTGAGGTTGCTGTGAGCTAACACCACGGCACTGTAGCCTGGGCGACAAAAAAAAAGGGGGGGGTGTTGCTAACTTTCAGTGGAGAAGAGTCAGAAAAGTTGAGTCAGAAGTTAGGTGAGCCTGCTGTGCCATCTCCCTTCTGTCTCTAATATGCCTTTCACCAAATACACCTTCCACCACTGTCTGAAGAATAATATCAGTTCAGTAACTCTTAGAGACAGAGTTTCACTTTATCCCCCTGGGTAGAGTGCCCTGGCTTCACAACACACAGCAACCTCCAATTCCTGGGCTTAGGCTATTCTCTTGCCTCTGCTTCTGCCACAACACCCAGCTATTTTTTTTTTTTTTTTTTTTTTCCAGTTGGGCAGGGTTCGAACCAAACAGCTATTCAGCTCTGCCTGAAAGCATTTAAGTCTAGATTTTAAAAATACATAAATAGCACTGAACAAACAACATAGGAAAACTGGGTTTGGGGCAGGATTTAGTGGCTCATACTTGTAATCCCAGGACTTTCTGAAGCTGAGGCAATTTATGACCAGCCTGAACAACATTGTGAGATCCTGTCTCCACAAAAAGTTAAAATTAAAAAATATCAGCCCTTCATGAAACAGTGGCACACACCTGTAGTCCCAGCTTCTTGAGGAGCTGAGGTAGAAGGATCACTTGAGCCCCAGAGTGGAAGGCTGCTGTAAGCTATGATCACTTCACTATACTCTCAGAAAGAAAAAAAAAAATTGGGCTTTCAAGTATATTTAATGACCAAAAGAGGTAAATGTTTGCTGTATGTTGGAGCAGAGTGCACCAAAGGGTTAATGACAAGTAAGGGTAGGTCAGTAAAGGATGATTGTGATTTTTATGAAGGCAGTTTAATACAGATGGACTCTGGCACCATACTTCAGGTTTCAGATCACGGCTCTGCCATTGCCTAGCTGAGTGGCCTTGGGAAAGTCATTTGACTTCCCTGTACTGTACAAATGGTCATAGTAACACCAATGCCCAGCTCCCAGGGTTGCAGGAATTAGTACATGCAGGCTGTAGTGTCTCAGAACCGCTGGGCCCTCCAGGCAGTATGTGATCATGCCTCTTTCCTTTCCACTCCCCGCATTCCAGAAACAGCCTATTATGGTCTCTGGTGCCTAGCTACCTGATCTCAGCAGTGACTTCAATAGGTGAGTTAGTCAGGGCAGCTTTAAAAGCAAAAATTGGAGTATGTACTAGTTTTCTGTATCTGCCATAACAAGTTACAAGTTACTGTAGATTTGGTGGCTTAAACCAACAGAAAGTTATTCTCACAGTCTAGAAACCAGGAATCTGGAAAAGCAGAGTGCCAGTCGGGCCTCCTGCTCTCTCTTCTAGGGGAGAATCCTTCCTGCTTTTCCAGTTTGTGGTGGCCCTAGGCATTCCTGGACTTGGGCCTCTTGTCTTCATAAAGACACCCAGGTGGTCCAGGAGCGCCTCTCAAGATCTTTAACTTCATTAACATCTGTAAAAACCCTTTTTCCAAATTTGATGTGAATGGATCTTAAGGGGGGGGGGGGGAGGAGACCATCTTTCAGTGGGGGGTGGGGGTGGGAGTGACCCCATTTCCTTCTTTTGACAACTGGCCCATCCCACAGGTTCCCCTCAATGGGTGTTTTTTTGAGACAGAGCCTGAAGCAGTTGCCCTAGGTAGAGCGTGTTGACATCATAGCTCACAACAACCTCCAACTCCTGGGCTTAAGCAATTCTCTTGCCTCAGTCTCCCAAGTAACTGGGACTACAGGTGCCTGCCACAATGTCCAGCTAGTTCTTGGTTGTAGTTGTTGTTTGGCAGGCCGGGGCTGAATTCGAACCCACCAGCTCTGGTGTATGTGGCTGGTGCCTTAGCCACTTGAGCTACAGGTGCCAAGCCACCCCTCAATAGAGTCTTAAGTGGGCTACACCTCTTGGATTGAGGGCCTGGCTGGGGCAGGATTGGAGGCCACTCTGTGACATCCTCTTTGCTGGTGGCTGACTAGCCTTGGCAGAGGACCTCATGGGGACGCTTCCGTCTACCAATACTCAAGTCGGCACTGAAAAGCCTAGAAGGGGCTCTAGGGTTTCTTGTCATCTAAAGAGCTCCCCAAACTTCCAGTAAGCTGTTTTTTTTCTTTCTTTCCCAACCCCAGACCTGCGTGCAGCATTTGACATCATATGTGACAACGTAGGGAAGGACTGGAAAAGGCTAGCTCGTCAGCTTAAAGTCTCTGACACCAAGATGGATGGCATTGAGGAGAGATATCCCCGCAACCTGATGGAACGGGTGAGGGAGTCCCTGAGAGTCTGGAAGAATGCAGAGAAGGAGGCGGCGACGGTGGCCTGCCTGGTGGAGGCGCTCAGAGCCTGCCGCATGAACTTGGTGGCCGACCTAGTAGAGGAGGACCAGCAGGCCCGGAGTCTCCAGAATGGAGGTGGGGCTGTGTCCCCAATGCCGTGGGACTCAGAGACCTCTGCCTCCGAAGTCCCCTGACTGGCTGCTGCTCTGCCCCCATGGAGCACAGGCATCTGCACAGGCTGGACTTTGGTCTTCTCCACAGGGGTAGCTGGTGCCCAGCTATTGCCCAGCTACCCACAGTCCGGTGAAGACACAGAAGGGAGCCGGTCTGAGTGAGTCCCGCTCTCACTTACACTGGCTGCCTCTGAATTCAGGCTGTGCTTTTTGCCTGCCCATTGCACAGATATTTCCATTTATTCATCTCCATCACTCCCAGGGTGAGAGCCTGTCATCTTCATTAAACAAGTTCCTGCAGGAGAAAAAAAAAAAAAACGAAAAGAAAAGACACCAAAGTGGAAGCCTTTGCCCTTGGTTTTGGCACCTAGTCTAGCATCAGAGACTCGGCCCCATTGACTCTGGGACACAGCAGATGCTTCTGGAGGTTCCTCCAGGGCATGACATCAGTGGACTGCAACCACAGGTAAGTGACATCACCCAAGACAGGGTGATAGCTGGTGTCTGGTACCAGTGTCACTGTAGGAATGAGGACACGTGAACCAACGTGTGCATGGTACAGAGTCCTTCACCGCACAGGGAAAGGCAGTAAGGTGATAGGGAGACCAAGGTGTTGGGCCTCAGCAGGGCTGCCCTACAATGCTCCCGTTGCCCTCCCCAGGGCCCGGCATCAATCCAGGGGGAAATGGGCAGATGCCCGTTAGAACCTTACCGTCCTTCCTGATGAAGGACCCTCTGGGCAGACATTCAAGGACAAGTAGAAGCCCCCAGAGGGAGCAGGGAGCAGGCAAAGCTAAGCACCCCCAGCTCCTTCCGAGCAGTCCTAATGAGGCCCAGAGAGGGAAGGGGACAGCTGACGGGAATCACACTAGGGGAGCTCCCTTTCTGGGGTAAGAGATTTGGGGGAGCCCAAGGCTGTTCTCCCTAACACACCCTCCACTCTCTCCTGACTTACAGCCAGCTAACTGGAAACTTTGCCTAATTCCCCGGAGATCCCCTTGTCTCGTAAAGTGGGAACACAGTTAAATGTGTAAAATACTTTGCAGATGCTTAATAAATGAGACCCATTAATATAGAGATTATTGCTCTGAACCAAATACATATTCAATCAATCATGTTTAATTGATAGTTGTTTACATAGAAGCATCTGTCTGCCTGCAGTTACCCGTCTCCTCATCCTGTTGGCATGCAACACCTTCCACCAAGTGCATGCGCGTGAAACTAGTCTACAGCCAGGTTTCTTCCCTCTTGTGAATTTAACCACCTTCCTGTGCCCCAACATGTTCACCGTCTCCCCTTCTGGGAGGCAGCTGTGGTACAGCACCCGTCACTCTGAAAAGTCTTCAGTCCTGGTCTGCTTCCTCCAATCTCAACTCCAGCTACTCCTCAGCAATTCTTCTGAAAATGGAAATGTAATATCTCTGCCTTAAGACAAACTCTATCAGGCGTCCTCAAACTTTTATTTTATTTTATTTTTATTTATTTTTTTTTAATATTTATTTATTTATTTATTTATTGTGGAGAAGGGGAGGGAAAAGAAGACAGGGGAAGAGGTGCGTGACAGTGTCGGGCCAGTGGCATGGTACCACATTGGCTGTATCTAGGTAGAGGCAGTTTCAGGCCGGGCCTTGCTGAGTCGTTGCTACACAGAAGTAGCTCAATGGATCTACTTCTAGTCAGGCTCGGGAAGTTTCACTAGGCCTCAGGCACATGGCAGGGCCCAACAATTCCCTCTTTT
Organism: Loris lydekkerianus; assembly: GCA_963574355.1. Taxonomy (NCBI): domain Eukaryota; kingdom Metazoa; phylum Chordata; class Mammalia; order Primates; family Lorisidae; genus Loris; species Loris lydekkerianus. Next base: position 32,780 of record CAUYPK010151345.1, read on the forward strand.
GTTTTTTGT
>CAUYPK010151354.1:0-76762 GCA_963574355.1 Loris lydekkerianus
TTTTTCTTTAGCAATAAATATTGAAAAGCATTTAACCTACTGATTCCTCAATTATTGTAATTGTTTTGGGTATATATTTTTATTTTTGAAATTTACCAGTGGCTGCTGCATTTTCCACCTCGGCTTATACTCGAGTCACTACGTTTTCTCAGTTTTTAGGGTAAAATTAAGGGGGTCGGCTTATACTCGGGTCGGCTTATATTCAAGTATATAGGTAGGTTGCACATGGTCACGGGTCTTTTTGGCACTACCCGTGGTCTTCTTTTTTTTTTTATTATTATTATGTTCATTTTATTGATGAGGAATTGAGATTTTTATGTATATATGTGTGTGTGTGTATCTATATATCTATATATTTATATCTTTCTCTCTCTATATATAGATAGATATTTTATTTCAGGTTAAGGTGAGGATATAAACAGCCAGGTCAAAATATTTGAATTTGTTAGGCAGAGTCCCTCTTGTAGTTATGACCCTCACTCAAAAGGTGTGCCAGACATCCCCACACCATGCCCATTCAGTGGGAGAACCCTACCTCTCCTCCCCTCTTCATTTCCCTTCCCCCCAACTTGAATTGAAATGAGTTTTTCTCCAATGTGAGTATGCATTAGATCGTCTACTGGCTTCATATTAATATTAAGTACATTGGATACTTGCTTTTTCATTCTTGTGATACTTTACTAAGAAGAATGTGTTTCAACTACATCCAGGTTAATACAAAAGATACAAAGTCACTGTCTTTTTTATGTCTGAATAGCATTCCATGCTATGCATACACCACAGTTTGTTAATCCATTCCTGGATAGGTGGGCATTTGGGTTGTTTCCATGTCCTGGTGATTATAAATTGAGCTGCTGTAAATAATCTAGTGCAAATGTTCTTATGATGAAATGATTTCTTTTCCTCTGGGTAGATGCCTAGTAGTGGGATTGTAGGGTCAAATGGGACATCTAATTTGAGTTCTTTGAGGATTCTCCATATTTCTTTCCAAAGAGGCTATATTAGTTTGCAGTCATAGGAATTGAGATTTAGGAGAACAAATAAAAGCTACTAAGTGACAAATGTGGGATTTAGACTGTAGGCTTTCAAATGGTACATTATACCAGTCCTACCTACTTTAAACAAACGGTTTCAGCATCTTGAGTCTCGCTGTTGAAGTTAAACACAAAATTCTGCCATTTTCCAGTGAGTTTTAGTACCAAAGCCAAGCCAGGAACAGAATAGCAAGGATGTTGGGATTATTCCTGACTGTTCATTTCTTTAAAAATCTCTTATATGATTTTCACCTTGCCTTTGAATTCCCATTTTTTTTTGTTTGCAAATATCTTTGGTACTGAACTATACTCAGCTATTATTTTTCTTTTGTTTTCTCTGATTGCATTGTAAGTTGGGTAAATATGGTTCTTCACCTGGGGAAGGGGAGGGATAAGGAACTGAGCAGAAGTAAGAAGATCTTAATACTCCATTTCACTTATGGTCACCTTTGCTTACCATGGGAGACATGAAATATTCAAGTTCCAGTGACAATCTAGGGAAAAAAAAGATCTAGTCTGTTTTTTGCTGCTATTCCATAATGCCTGAGACAAGTTTATTCTTACACAGTTTTGGAAGCTAGGAAATCCAAGATTAAGGCATTGACATCTGGTATAGACCTTCTCACTACATTGTCCCATGGTAGAAGGTGGAAGGGCTGAAGAGGGGTAATCTCTGTGTCCTCACATCACAGAAGAGCAGAAGAGTGAATACCCTTAGTAAGTGTTTTCATGATGGCATTAATCCATTCCCAAGGGTGGAGCCTTCATGACCTCCACCTCTCACGAGGCCCCACCTTCCAGCACTGCTGCATTGGGAGTTAAGTTTTCAGCACTTGAATTTTGAAGGGGACGCATCAAAGCATACTAGTTTTCTTTAACATCTTTTGAAACACCTTCAAAAATAAATTTTGAAAAAGGTGAAAAAAAATAAATTTTGTATAATTTGACAGTTGTATTATTTTCTAATACAGATTTTTTCCCCATGTGTATTGATTGTTTTAAATTTCAGCTAATCTGAATATTATATGGATCATCTTTTTGTTTTAGGTAATGTCTATCTATCTATTTACTTGTACTTCAGATTACTATATGGGTACAAACCATTAGATTATGAGTTTGCATTTGTTAGGTAAAGTCCAAGTTTACCTAACATCCAGGAGATGAGCCATGTACTTACATTGTGCCTGTTAGGTGAGAGCCTACCAATCCCTCTCTCCCATGCCCTCTTCCCCTGACTTGAATTTAATTGTGTTTTTCTCTTGTGTGGGTGGGTAGTTGTTCATTTACTGGCTTCGCATTAGTATTGAGTACATTGGATACTTGCTTTTTGTGATACTTTACTAAGGAGAATGTTTTTCAACTCTACCCAGGTTAATATAAAAGATATAAAGCCTCTATTATTTTTATGGCTAAATAATATTCCATGGTCTACATAGACCACAGTTTAATAATCAATTTATGGATGAAGGGGCACTTGGGTCAATTCCACATCTTGGCGATTGTGAATTGAGCTGCTATGAACATTCTAGTGCAAACATCTTTATGGTACAATAATTTCTTTTCTTTTGAGTAAACACCTAGTGATGGGACTGTGGGATGGAATGGGAGGTCTACTTTTAGCTCTTTGGGGATTATCCAGATGGATCATCTTTGATTTGAGAATATTTTTTGAAGGGGCTTCACATACTGAAGGAAACAAGTTACTGTGGAATATAGTGACACTATTTTCTTAATTAAAAAAAATTCAGGGGTGGCGTCTGTAGTTCAAGGAGTAGAGTGCTAGCCCCATAAACTGGGGGTGGTGGGTTCAAGCCCAGCCCCGGCCAAAACTGAAAAAAAAAAAAAAAAGAAAAAGAAAAAGAAAAGAAAAAATTAACACTTGGATGATAGGTTGGATGATAGGGAGTGACAAAAACGAACACTTGCAGTAAGACCTTTGTGCTGTTTCGGGTGTGTGAAGTGCAGTAGGTGTTTTTAGATATATAAATACTATAGCTTTAGGACATTTTATTGGCTTTATGGAGAGGAAAACGGAAAGTTTGGAACTTGGAATGGTCCCTGAGTGTCTGAGTCTTACAGTGGATATAATCAGAGAACTTTCTTTTGATTTGATTTGAGAAGTAGTAGTCAGATGGACTGAATAGTTTCCCCTGACATTAGTGTCTTAATAGAATTCAGCTTACCAGGACAACACAGGCACCGCCAAACCACCGTTTTACTCTAGATAAATGGAGTGAGCGTGCAATCAAAAAGTACTGACTCGGGAATCTCTTCATGTGCACGTAGTCTGATTCTTCTGGTTCATGTTCTGATTATATTTAGTCAAAACCGTGGTCTTCTTTTCTTTGTCCTCTTCAAAGCGAGAATGCGAAACAGGCAACACTGTATTCTGTTGTTGTTGGAGAAGGAGGCTAAGTTCACTTATATATTGACTTAGGACTTTGTGGTTTCTTTCAAATAACCCAGAGGAAATAGAAGTCTGATCTTATTTAAGAAGGAATGTGAATGTCACTCTTAAGCGAGCATGTGAGCATATAGTGTGTGTATCTTCACGAAAATATGCCTAGAGAAGCAGGGTTCCAACCTTTGATCTCACCTCCTTAAGCTTATGATCCCCAAGACCTCAGCTCTGAGCCCTGCTGGGAACTCTCCAGAGGGCTAAGGGTAAATGAGGAATTAGATCAGGCAGGAATGCAGTGGAGGCTGAAGGAACCAGCGAAGCAATGAATCTGGTCTCTGGTGAAATAATCTAAGGCCAGCCACAGTAGGTAAGCTTGTGTGGCAAACCTGGTTCCAGCGTGGCCATCCCCACCTGCCAGGAAGTACCCAGGGAGCTTGAAGCAGGGCTTATGGCATACAGCCAGGAATGAAGGAAGCTGGCAGTGTCAGGAGCTAACGGTCTCCCTGACTTAACACCAGCTGGTGCCATTCATGTGGACTTCCATCTTGTATGAACCAAAATGAGAAATAAAATTAAAGTTTTCTGTTTGTAGTCTATAAAAGCAACTGAGGCATCGCTGAGTCATTTTCTCAATAAGACAACTTTTAAAAAAGTCTTGTAGGCTTGTCTTTTCTAAATGTATTATTTTGGTGGTTTGGGAGAAGTATTCATATCTCTGGACTTTTTTTTGGTGTCAAGATAGTAATAGAACTTCTATCTCAGGCAATATGGCAGATGAGATTTCTTGAAAAGCCTCTTAACACAGCAGACTTAAAACTGCTGAGCAAAATATAACGACCTTTGAAATGTGTAGCTGAGCTGTGTGTGTGTGTATTGGTGGAAAGGGAGATTCCCAAGGACTCTTCCTCACCAAAGAAGAAAGAAAATAAAAACCAGATGTCACTATTTGATTCTTCATTTCATTGCTTTCTTACAAATAAGAGACATCCGAAGTTGGAGAAGTGGTGTGGGGCCAACTCCACGGACCAAGGAGTTGGAACTAAAACCTATCCATAAAGCTGGAAGCTTCAGAGAGCCCCACCCTTACTTAGTAAAGGTGTAACTAGCACAAATTTACCCTCAGCCATGGGAGACAACTAGGAAGCTAGTCACCTTCACTTCACCATGGGTTCTAAGTGGAAAAAACTTCCTTTTGAAAATCCTTAACCTTAGATGAATCCTCATGCTAGTCTAAGAAACACTAAAGCAAAACATCAGCATAAAATTTACTGTCCTTAGGGTGCCAGGGAGGAGTAAATGCTAAACATCTCTGAAGACCACAACTTTGACCACGATATTGGTTGAATTACATAATAATTAGAATCAATTATATCTTTATACTGGTGGATGCCAGTAAAATAATTAGGATCAATTACACCTTTATACTGGAGGATGCCTAAAAAGGTATACACATTTTAAGTGATGCTATCTATATATTCTAATACTTTTCAAAGTTGAATTGAAGATACCTTTACAGGTCAAGTGTACCTGGACATTCTACATATCTCTATCTTACCTGCAATCCATACACTTTTTGAGGAATGATCAGTTTTACTTCCAACAAGATCTCTTAAAATGTGTATACATTTTTCGGCACCCTCCCGAATATATGGATTGTATAGTTTCCAGTGGCTGCTATAACAAATTAGTACCATAGTTGGCTTAAAACAACACACACTTATTATCTTAACAGTTTTTGAGGTCAGAAGTCTGAAATGAGTCTCACTGGTCCAAAGTCAAGGTGCTGGCAGGGCTCCCTTCCTGTCAGGAGGCTCTAAAAGAGATCCATTCTCTTGCCTTTTCTAGTTTGTAGAGTCTGCCCTTGGCTCATGGTCCCTTTTCATCTTCAAAGCCAGTCTTTCTTATTTTTTTTGAGACAGAGTCTCACTTTGTCACCCTTGCTAGAGTGCCATGGCATCACGGCCCTCAGCAACCTCAAACATTTGGGCTCAAGTGATTCCCTGGCCTCAGCCTCCCAAGCAGCAGGGGATGATAGGTGCCTGCCACAGCGCTCGGCCATTTTTAGAGACGGGGTCTCGCTTTTGCTCAGACTGGTCTTGAACTCATGACCTCAAGCAATTCACCCGTCTTAGCCTCACAGAGTGCTAGGATTGCAGGAGTGAGCCACTGCACCCAGCCTAAAGCCAGTCTTTCTCACATTGCTTCATCCCTCTGACATTCTGACATTGACTTTTCTGCCTCCTTCCACATTTAAGGACTCTTATGGATTACATTAGGACCGCCTGGCCAATTCAGAAGAAACTATTTTAAGTTTAGTTGATAAGCAACCGTAATTCTATCTGCAACTTTATTTTATTTTTATGAAATTCTTAATTTTTTTTTTTTTTTTTTTGAGACAGAGCCTCAAGCTGTTGCCTTGGGTAGAGTGCCGTGGTGTCACAGCTCACAGCAACCTCCAACTCCTAGGCTTAAGCGATTCTCTTGCCTCAGCCTCCCAAGTAGCTGGGAGGGACTACAGGCGGCCACCACAATGCCCAGCTATTTTTTGGTTGTAGTTTTCATTGTCGTTTGGCAGGCCCAGGCTGGATTCGAACCCATCAGTTCTGGTGTATGTAGCTGGTGCCTTAGCTGCTTGGACTATAGGTGCTGAGCCTCCATCTGCAACTTTAATTCCCCTTTGCCATGTTATGTAATACAGTAACAGATTCTAGGGACTAAGATGTGGACCTTTTGGGGGATGTCATTATTCTGCCTATCACAATTTATTATAATCAGGTAATTAGAAAATGAAATTTAAAAATACTATTAATATTTAAAATAGCATCACAAAATCAAATACCTATGAATAAATTTAATTAAAAATGTGCAGGGCTCCTACACTGAAAACTAGAAAACAATGTAGGGAGAAATTAAAGAAGACTTAAATTAATGGAGAGATAGACTATTTTATTCATGGATTGGAAGGCTTAGTATTTTATGATGTCCCTTCCTCACCAAATGATCTGTGTGAATTCAGTGCAATCACAATCTAAATCTCAACATGTTTTTTGTAGAAATTGGCAAGCTGACTCTAAAATTTATATTGAAGTGCAAAGAACCATAGTGTAAAGACAATCATGAAAAAAAAAGCAACCTTGGAAGACTTATGCTACCTGATTTCAAGATTTCCTAGAAAGCTACAGTAATTAAGACAATGTGATGGTGACATAAGGATAGACTAGTAAATAGAACAAAACAGACTCCAGAGACAGATCCACATACACATGGTCAATTGAATTTTGACAGACGTGCCAATGCAATTCAGTGAGGAAAGGAAAATTTTTTTCAACCAAAGGCTCTGGAGCAACTGGATAAACATATGGAAAATGGAATTGAAAGCATGAAAGAGGATTAAAGATATAATATAGGACAGCTTGACTAGTGCTGGGGGAATTGGATGGGCTTGAATGGAAGAACAAAATAAGATTTTGCTGCCTTTTGGGGGTGGGGGGGTTTGCTGCTGTCAGTTTTGTAAAGCAGTATCCTCCATCCCCCTCCACTGGGTCTTGGAGGAGTAAGATGATGTGGTAAGCAGAATTCTAAGCCCCAAATTCCCACCCCTTGGCATACATACCTCGTACAGTTCCCTCTCCTAGAGTGTATGTGGAGTCTATGAATTTGATAGTATGGTTACTATGCTGGTTTACCCTATGTTATATAAAGCTCCATCACAGACGACTTGGAGTGAAAGGGTTGGACATCAAAGGGACATGCTCCTGATGGCCTGGAGGAAAACAAACATCCATGTTGTGAACGGCCTATGGGGGCCACGTTGCAAGGAACTGCAGGCTGTCTCTAGGACCCAAGAGCAGTCCTCAGCTGACAGGAAGTGAGTCAACAGGGACCTCAGTCTGTTTTTTTGTTTTTTTAGACAGAGTCTCACTATGTCACTCTCAGTAGAGTGCTGGGGTGTCACAGCTCGCAGCAACCTCAAACTCTCGGGCTTAGGAGAATCTCTTGCCTCAGCCTCCCAAGCATCTGGGACTATAGGCGCCTACCACAATGCCCGGCTATTTTTTGCTGTAGTTGTCATCGTTGTTGTTTAGCAGGTCCGGGCGGGGTTTGAACTTGCCAGCCCCAGTGAATGTGGCCGCCGCCCTAACCACTGAGCACGGGCACTAAGCCAGGACCTGTCTTACAAAATTGGTAGGACCAATGTTGATTTCTCTTTTCATCTATGCCTTAGGGATCAGTCTTCCCAGGATAGAAGGGCAAGCCAAGTTTTGGACATGGTTGGAACAGAATAATACCCACTACCCATTGAGGATTTGAAAGGTCCATTTTGGGTAAAAGGAATTAACACTGCTTCGAGTCTTTGACTCAGCCCCCTCCCGGATCCTGGGTCTAATTAAGCATTCGAAGTTAGAGTAGAAGGACCAGACCTCTCAAAACGGGGGTCAAGATTGACCTTTGGAACATTGAAAAGCAGGCATTCACTGTATTTGTCGTGCCTGCGGAGTAAGCCCACAGTGAGGTAGGCTCTTGGATACTCAGGGTTTCATTCCAAGGATAGCAGATAAATTCTGGACTGATTTGGTGGCATATGGTGGCCAGTGACCAAGCTGGACCTTCATGCTTTAGGACTATGCATTGTGGAGTTTGCTGCTTTAAGCATTTTAATATCTATAGTAAGTTGAGCTGGAAAGGCAAAGTGACTATGCAAAACCAGTTACATAACTTTCTTTTTGTCATTGCAGAATCAAAATTATAAGGGCCATGGATTGTCAAAGGGAAAAGAGCGGTAAGTGGTCCCACCCAATTCAATAACCAGAACCAACTGATTTTCCTTCTCTCCTGACCCCCTCTCTCCTTTCGTTACTTCAATAATTATAATGATGATAATAATAGTAGACATAGCAATAAGTCATATGTAATAAGCAATTATTGGCACTGACCATGTGCCAGGGCCTGGGCCAGTCGCTTCACCTATGTTAATTCATTGAATCCTTACCATGACACTTTGAGGCAGATACTACTATTGTGTCCATTTTACAGATGGAGAAACTGAAGCTCGGGAGACTAAGTGATTTGGTGAAGGTCACGTGATCAGTTAGTGGCAGAACTTGTTGGATTCTAGGGCCTCTATCTTATTATGCTTTCCCACCTCCTTCAACAACCTTGTGACAACCTGATGACTTGGTGTTGACTGTGCCCTGATCCTCTGCTTCACTCTGCAGCCATAACCTGCAGAATGCAGCACCATTTTGGATTCCCTACACAGAAGGCACTTGCTCAAAGCATGAATGAGCTATGAGATTTTATGGGAGATTTTTGTGGGCAGTTAGACGAAGTAGTTGACATTGCCCATACGATAGCAAATATTTAAGATATTTCTTTTCTCTGTTTCCTAGATACTTCTGTTCTCTCTAAGGTCCCTCCTGGCTACACCACCACCAAGGAGAGCATATGTGGCCTGGGACCCTTCTCTCCTGCAGCACCTATCTTCTTTGCCTTCTTTCTCTTTGTACTGACCCCATCCCACCAATTTCAAATCTCTCACTTTCCTATGCAAGGCATCTCAGTCCTATTCCAGATCCTGGCCCTAAATTTGCATCCCCATCCTCACCCCCATCCCAACAAAAGAATGAGCACTTCAGTTAACTGGACCCATCCATCTATTAATATTTAGTGAGGGCATGTATAAATTAGATATGTATTCTGCTATGAGTAAGAGAAAACCCAACTGATAGTAGCTTAAACAAATTTTATTTATTTTCCTCACATAACAAAGAGTCTCAAGTGCTGGTGCAGTGGCTCAATAATGTCAGAGCCAGTGTCTCTGTGATCGTCTTGACCTTTTCCTCCATAATAAACACCAAGCGGCTGCAGCAGCTCCAGCCTTCATGTCATGATCGAGACAGGGAGACAGGAGGAGGGAAGACACAAGCCACATCTCTTTCTTGCTTTTTTCTTTTTCTTTTTTTAAATCAAAAGAATAAAACCTTCCCAGGAGCCCACCCTTCCTAGGAGTCTTATGTTTTTTTCTTAGTGACTAGAATTACGTCACATGGCCCCCTCTAACTGCCTGGGTGGCTAGAAACACAAGTTACATAAGTGACATTAAACTATTATTACTATTCTGTACCCTGCTTTTGTCACACAAAATTATATTTTCAGTATTTATCCATTTTGGCACATGTATTGTACTCTGGATGCATTGTAACCACTGTTGTCTGTTCCACTATATATCACAAGGTATTCATCCACCTCCCTGTTGGAAGGCAATTAATTATGTTGCATTTTAGTATTGGTCTCCCTAGAAGCAGACCCTGAGACAAGGATACTAGAGCAAGTGGTTTATTTGGAAGGTGATTCCAGTAAGCACTGGCAGGAATGTGGGGAGGTATGACAGTTAAGGGAAAGGAAACCAGTACAAGTGCACATCTGATGGGTTATTGCTGGGTGCACGTGGGGTTCAACCCCAAGGGGGTCTCCTGGGAGACAGTGTGGAATGCACTGCAGTCTTATTCCAAAGATTGAGGAAGGAGATTGTTAGAGCATTTATCCACCAACTCCAGTTGTCATTGGCTGTGGTTGGCTGTGTGCTATTGAGGGAGGGGCAGTTCACTCTGGTCCTGCAGATCTGCTCCACACACTGGCTGAGCAGAGTGGGGGCCAGAGAAGGACCCCAGGCAGTGAGTGCCCTAGGCTATGGGCACACCACCAACAGTGTGTGCTAAGGGTTATTTCCATAAAAATATTAACAGTTACAAATAAACATCCTTGCACATCTGTTTCCTAGTGCAAGTGTATACCTAGGGTATAGAGCTAGGCTGGAATTGCTGGGTTAGGGATCTGCATATTCAATTTTACTAAAACCTGCCGTGTGGCTCTCCAAAGTGCATTCTACCCACAGAAGAGAAGTTTCCACTTTATTCCATTGTTGCCTAAATGTGAACTTTTAGACCTTTGCTGGTTTAATGTGTATGACACACTACTTGATGATTTTAATATGCCAGATGGCTCTGTGAAAGTTTGTCCAGTTTAGTCCCAACACCAGTATAGGATAATCATCATTTCTCCACATTCTTGTGGACACTTGGTTATTTGTGTGATTTTTGACATTTTCTCCAATGTGATGGATTTTGGAATCCCTTGCTGTTTTAGATTATTTTGTTAGTATTCCATGCTGTCTCCTGGATTAGCTTCTCTTTTTTTTGAGGCAGAGTCTCACTCTGCTGCCCTGGGTAGAATGCTGTGGTATTATACCTCACAGCAACCTCAAACTCTTTGGCTCAAGTAATCCTCTTGCCTCAATCTCCCAAGTAGCTGGAACTACAGGCGCCCACCACAGTCATCCGGCTAGTTTTTCTATTTTTAGTAGAGACAGTGTCTTGCTCTTGGCTCAGGCTGGTCTCAAACTCCTGAGCTCAAGCAATCCTCCTGACTTGGCCTCCCAAAGTGCTAGGATTACAGGCGTGGGCCACCAACCCTGGCCTCTCTATTGATGTTTAGCTAAACCTCCAGATTTTATCTTTTAAGTGGTTGTTTTAGAGCAGTTGTTCTCAAAATACAAGCTCAAGATCTCTTTACAACTTAAAAGTTATTGTGGACCCCAATTAACTTTTGTTTACGTAGCTGATATCTAACAATATCTACCACATTGGAAATTTAAACTGTTACATTTAAAAATATTAATTCATCTAAAAAGCAATAATATATTCATTACATGATACCATAAATAAAATCTTTTTATGAATTATAGTTATAATCCCCCTGCAACTCACTGAGATGAGCAATAATTATTTTACATTTTTGTGAATCTCTTAGATGTCTGGCTTAATAGAAAACATTTGGATTTCCACATTTTCTGTATTAGGTCTGTTGTGATACAAAGTTTGGTTGAAGGATAGGAAAAGAATCCAGCCTCATAAACAGAGATGTATAGTCGGAATAAGGAAGACTTTGTGTACCCCTGAGTTGGGGACCCTGAGGAATACTTGGACTGTACTTCATGGCCCCTGGCTCTAGGGGATGACAACGTGTGTCCTTACCTTATCACAGTCTACTTGGAATCAATATTGCACCAGGTCATGTTCTCCATGTGAGAACCTTACAACAGCATGTTTCTGGGCATTTCCCTGGGGTCCTCTGTGCTACTATTTTTTTTTAAGACAGAGTCTCACTATGTCACCCTCAGTAGAGTGCTGTGGCATCACAGCTCACAGCTACCTCAAACTCTTGGGCTCAAGTGATTCTCTTGCCTCAGCCTCCCGAGTAGCTGGGACTATAGACACCAGCTACAACACCCGGCTATTTTTTTGTTGTCGTTGTTGTTTGGCAAGTCTGGGCTGGGTTCGAACCCTCCAGCTCCGGTGTGTGTGGCTGGCACCCTAGTGGCTGAGCTACAGGGGCTGAGCCATACTACTTTTGTTATATATTTACTTGAAAATATATTATAAACCCTACATTACAATTTTATATTTGCTTTAAATATTTAATTTAAAAAAATTAAGGTGCTGGGCGAGGTGGCTCATGCCTGTAATCCTAGCACTCTGGGAGGCTGAGGTAAGTGGAATGCTTAAGCTCAGGGATTTGAGACCAGCCTGAGTAAGAGAGAGACCCCACCTCTACTAAAAATAGAAAAATTAGCTGGGGGTCATGGTTGGCGCCTGTAGTCTCAGCTACACAGGAGCCTGAGGCAGGAGGATCCCTGGAGCCCAAGAGTTTGAGGCTGCCTTAAGTTGTGATGATGCCATGGCACTCTGCTCAGGGTGATAGAGTGAGACTCTATCTCAAAAAGAAATAAAAAATATAAATAAAACATTAAGATATGGAAGAAAGTATTTCATATTTATCCTACTCTCTTTTTTTTTTTTTTTTTTTTAATTTTTAAAGACAAGAGTCTCACTCTGTTGCCCTGGGTAGAGTGCATGGCATCACAGCTCATGGCAACCTCAATCTTTTGAGCTCAAGCAATCCTCTTGCCTCAGCGTCCCAAGCAGCTGGGATTACAGGTACCTGACATAATGCTCAGCTAGTTTTTCTATTTTTTAGAGCCAGGGTCTTGTTCCTACTCAGGCTGGTCAAGCTCCTGAGCTCAAGAAATCCACCCATCTCAGCCTCCCAAAATGCTAGGATTATAGGCATGAGCCACCACGCCTGCTTTACCCTACTCTTTATTCCCTCTGAATTAACTTTTGGTATTTTCTTTTCTTTCTTTTTTCTTTTCTTTTCTTTTCTTTCTTTTTTCTTTTTTTTTGCAGTTTTTGGCCAGGGCCAGGTTTGAACCCACCACTTCCAATATACGGGGCCGGGACCCTTCTCCTTGAGCCACTGGTGCCACCTTGGTATTTTCTTTTTTAGAGGCAAGATCTCACTCTGTCACCCAAGCTGAAGTGCAGTGGCCCAATCGTGGCTCACTGCAGCCTCGAACTCGAGGGCTCAAGCAATCCTCCTGCCCCAGCTTCCTGAGTAGCTGAGACTACAGACATGCGCCACCACCCCCAGCAATTTTTCTGTTTTTCATGGAGGTAGTCTCTCACTATGTTGCTTTGGCTAGTCTTGAACTACTGGCCTCGAACAATCTTCCCATCTCAGCCTCCCAAAGTGCTGGGATTACTGGTGTGAGCCACTATGCCTGGCTGGTGTTTCTTTATAGTGTGGCAATAAATTATCTCAGCTTTTGTTTTTAAATGAAATTTTACAGAATATAGAATTCTAGGTTGAATTTTTTTTAAGCATTTGAAAAGGTGATATTCCTTTGTCTTCAAGTTCACGTTGTTTCTGATGTAAAGTGAGCTGTTCTTACCGTCTTTCCCCTCTTAATTCTCTCTGTGTATCCCCCCTCCCCAGGTAATGTGTCTTTTTTCTGTGGCTGTTTTTAAAATTTTTCTGTTTTTCAACAATTTGACTATGGTTTACCTTGGTGTGTTTTGTGTTGTGTTTATCTTTCTTGGGGCTAATTGAGCTTCTTGGATCTGTGGACTGGTAATTTAACCAAATCTGGAAAAAACATTATTTCATTCCTTTTTATGGCTGAGTAGTATTTCATGGTGTGTGTTTGTGTGTGTCCACATTTTCTTTACTCATCAATTGATGGGCATTTAGGTTGATTCCACATCTTTGCAATTGTGCATTGTGCTGCCATAAATAGTTGGTTTATCATTCAAATACAGATGTATTTTTGGTAAAATGACTTCTTTTCCTTTGAGTAGACACCCAGCAGTAGGATTACTGGCTTGAATGATAAATCCACATTTATTTCTTTGAGGAACCTTCATGCTATTTTCCAGAGAGGCTGCACTAACCTGCAATCCCACCAACAGTGTCTGAGCCTTCCTATCTTTGTGCATGCATGCCAGCATCTATTGTTTTTTTTTACTTTTTAACAATGGCCATCTTGATAGGGGTAAGGTGGTATCTCATTGTGGTTTTAATTTGTACTTCCCTGATGATTAGTGATGTCGAGCATTTTTTCATGTGTTTATTGGCCATTTGTTCATCTTTTGAAAAACCTCTGTTCATGTCTTTTGCCCACTTTTTAATGGAGTTGTTTATTTCTTGCTGATTTGTTTGAGTTCTTTGTCCATTCTGAAAATTAGCCCTTTATCAGATGTATAATTTGTGAATATTTTCTCCCATTCTATAGGTTGTCTACTAACTCTGTTGATTATTTGCTTTGCCATGTGGGAGCTTTTTAATTTAATTGTTCTCATCTCCTTTAGGTGTTGTTTTAGTGAGTTGTTTGTCTCTTAATGATTTGCAGGGATTATTTTAAGTACTTGGGTTCAGATCTCATATAAGTGTTATATATATCTTCTCTCAAGCTCTTGGTGGTCTTTGAACTATATTTGTGATATTTTTCATTTTAGAGTTGTGTTACAAATACAGATAGGTGCATCTGTCACAAGTGCATAGTTCTACGAATTTTCAAAAACTAAATATACCCATATCAGGAAATAACACCAGCACCCCAGAAATCCTCCTTCTAATCATTTTCCCACAGTTTTCATAAACTGAATATACCCATATCGGGAAATAACACCAAAGCACCCCGGAAATCCTCCTTTTAATCATTTTCTCACAATAAGGTCGCCATTGTCTAGATTTCTAAAGGCATACTAAAAATCTTCTTTTTTTTTTTTTTTCTTTTTTTTTTGAGACAGAGCAGCAACCCCCAACTCCTGGGCTGAAGCGATTCTCCTGCCTCTGCCTCCCAAGTAGCTGGTACTACAGGTGCCCACCACAATGCCTGGCTAGTTTTTGGTTGCAGCCTTCGTTGTTGTTTGGCAGTCCTGGGCTGGATTCAAACCCTCCAGCTTAGGGGTATGTGGCTGGTGCCTTAGCCGCTTGAGCCACAGGCATAGAGCCAAACACATTTTTTTTTTTTTTGGGTAGAGACAGAGTCTCACTTTACCGCCCTTGATAGAGTGCTGTGGCATCACACAGCTCATAGCAACCTCCAACTCCTGGGCTTAGACGATTCTCTTGCCTTAGCCTCCTGAGTAGCTGGGACTACAGGCGCCCGCCACAATGCCCGGCTATTTTTTGTTGCAGTTTGGCGGGGGCCAGGTTTGAACCCGCCACCCTTGGTATATGGGACCAGCACCCTACTCACTGAGCCATAGGCACCGCTAAAAATCTTAATTGAACATTTACTTTGAGATAATTGTACATTCACATGCAAGTGTAAGAAATAACACAGAGAGATCCTGTAGAGGCCAAGGGCTCTGAAGGTTCACGGAAAAATCAACTACAAGATACAGATTAATGGGAGAAAAGGCATACAAATTTATTTAACATGTGTACATGGGAGACTTCAGGGTGAAGACCAAAGATAGAGGGTAAATTGTTCATTTTTATGTTTAGGTTCAACAAAGTATGGAGAATGTAGAGAAATATCATGGGACAAAGAGGGAGGGTACAAAATCTTGCCCAGCTAAGCCTGTCTCTCTAGATTCTTCTTGGGCTCTTTGAGCAGTATCCTTCCTTCTAGAGGTGAGGTGGGGCCCTCTCTGGAAGGGGGTCTTAGGACACATGGTCAGACAAGGTAGGTCAGATGATTTCTTTGTGGCCTGTTTTTGCACAGAATGGTTTAAGGTTTTATGGCTGGCTTTCAAAAAGGGGTTCTGGTTTCCATGATCGCCTTGGGCAAACAGGGATTCTAGTTTCTGTGGCTAGTCTCAAGGGGAATATGGGACTGAGGGTCAGGAGAACAGGAGGAGGTCAGAGAAAAAACTTCTGCTTCTGAGGCCTTCATTTTGGGGTATCATTTTCTGAGTCCCAACAATCCCACGTGCTCTTTACCCAGTGTCCTCAAATGGTGAACTCTAGCAAAAAAATAGTATAAGATCCAAAGAGATACTGGCCTTGATACAGTCAAGATACAGAATATTCCACCTCCACGAGCATTGCTGGTGTTGCCCTTTTATAGCTGCACTCACTTCCCTTCTCCCTGCCCTTCCCCCACAACCCTGCCCCCACCCATCCTAACCCTTGGCAGTTGCTATTCTGTTCTCCATTTCAACAATTTTATTCTTTCAAAAAGTTATATGAATGGAATCATACAATGTACAACTTTTTGGAATTGGCCTTTTTTTCACTCAGCAAAATTTCTTAGAGATTCATCCAGGTTCTTGAGTGTGTAAGTAGTTTGTTCCTTTTTATTGCTGACTAGTCCTGCCAGTGGTGTGTATGTGCTACAATCTGTTTAACCCTTCACCTTTTGAAGGATATTTGGGTTGTTACCAGTTTGGAGCTATTAGGAATAAAGCTGCTATGAAGGTTCATGCACAGGTTTTTATGGGAGCATCAGTTTTCATTTCACTGGAATAAATGCCCAGGAGTACAATTGCTGAGTTGTATGGTAGCTGCATACTTGATTTTTAAAGAAACTGCCGAATTATTGTCCAAACTGGCTGTATTATCTTAAATTCCCACCAACAATGTTTAAGTGCTTCAGTTTCTCTGCCTCCTTGCCAACACTTGGGATTGTCATGATCTTTTATTTCAGCCCTTCTAATGATTGTGTAGTAATATATCATGATGGGTTTGATTTGTATTTCCTTAATGATCAATGATGTTGAACATCTTTCTGTAGACGCATTTGTCACCACCTACATATATATCCTCTTTGGTGAAATATCTGTTCACGTCTTTTGCCCATTTTCCAGTTGGATTTTTTAAATGTAATGTTTTAAGAGTTCTTTATATATTCTAGACAGTAGTCCTTTGTCAAATCTGTGGTTTACAAATATTTTCTCCCAGTCTATAGGGTTGTCTTTTCATCGGCTTAATAGGGTCTTTCACAGAGCGTAAGTTTTTAATTTTGAAGAAGTCAAATTTATCAAGTTTTTCTTTTATGCTTGTGGTGTCCAATCTAAAATCTCTTTGTGTAGCTCTAGATCCTAAAGGTTTTCTTCTATGCTTTTCCCTAATAGTTTTACATCTTACATTTAAGTTTGTTTTTTGTTTTGAGTTAATTTTGGTGTATGGTTTACGCCTAAGTTCATTATTTTGCCTGGGCTTATCCAGTTGTTCCAGCACCATTTATTAAAAAGGCAATAAATACTTCCTTCACTGAATTGCTTTTGTTCTTTTGTCAAAATCCAATTGGGCATATTTGTGTGGGTCTATTTCTTGGTTCTTTATTCTGTTCCACTGACGTACGTACCTATCCCATCGCCAAGACCAAGCAGCTTAGTAGCTGCATAATGTATTTAGAAATTGACTAGACTGGTTTATCCCACTTTATTCTTCTTTTTCAAAATTATTTTACATATTCTAGTTCCTTTGCCTTTCCATATACATTTTAGGCTAATCTGTATCTATAAAATAATCTTGCTGAGCTTGTGGCAGGAATTGCATTACACCTGTGTATCAATTTGAAGAGAGTTGACACCTCTACTCCGGCTGAGTCTTCCAATCCACTTTTTTAACATGGTAGACTTCTCAGTTTACTTAGATCTTCTATGACTTCTCTCATCAGCAGCATTTTTGTAGTTTTCGGCATGCAAGTTCTGTACATGTTTTGTTTGATTTATACCTCAGAATTTCCCTTTTTGTAAGTAATTATAAATTGTATTGTATTTTTAGGTTGAGCATTCATTGATAGTATCCAGTAATACAACTGATTTTTGCATCTTTGTCTTGGATCCTGTGGTTGCACTCCAATCATCTATTAGTTCAGTAGTTGCTTAGATTCCTCGGGATCTTTTACACAGTCATCTACAAAAATGGACAGTTTTCTGTCTCCCTTTCTGCTTTGTATCCCTTTTAATTCCGTTCATTGCCCTGGTTAAAACTTCAAGTATTAGATTGAGTGAGAGGGTAAGCGTGGAAACCCTTGCTTTCTTTTTGATGTTAAGGGGAAAGCATTCAGTCTTTTACCTGTCAACATAAAAAATATAGAGAGACAAATCTCTATGGAAAAAAGTTTTATTTGGGAATAACATACAAAAAGGAAGACTGCAATCTAGGATGCACATACAGACCAAGGTGGTCTGGTAAATCCGAGAACAAAGGAAAAGGTTAGCGTTCTTTTCTTTTTTTTTTTTTGCAGTTTTTGACCAGGGCTGGGTTTGAATCCGCCACCTCCAGCATATGGGGCTGGTGCCCTACTCCTTTGAGCCACAGGCACCGCCCAACACTGGCAGTTTTTATTGGTGAGTATTAGTAGTTGCTGGGTAGGACTTGTGATTACAGTTAGTCCCTTATAGTTTGGGATTAGATTTATGAGAACCGTGAGTCAGGCAGGGGTTCTTGCACAAGCAGCTAGCTGTCCTTATGCTGCTGGCAGTCCTTGTGTGACTCACGTAGTAGCTACAGCTGGGAAGACTTTTTTGTGATAGTTCCTGTTATCAGGCAAATTGTGTGTGAGAGGCCTCCCTTCATGGCCTTCTCCAGCTGTCTGTTTTGCCAGGGTTTGGCACGAGTGACACCATTTTGAATCTGACAACTTTCACACACCATTAATTATAATGTGAGAGTTTTTTAGATGCTTCTGTCAAGTTGAGGAAATTTCTGAGAGTTTTTGCTTTCTATCATGAATGAGTGTTAAATTTTGTCAAATACTTTTTCTGTACCAATTGATTGTGATCATGTGATTTTTATTCCTCAGTCTGTTAATGAGTTGGATTACATTGATTGGTTTTCTAATATTGAACCAGCCTTACCTACTGGAATAAATTCTATTTGATTATGGTGTGTAATTCCCTTTACATATTGCAGAATTCTATTTGCTAATATTTTGTTAAGGATTTTTGCATCTATCTTCATTAGAGATAATTGGCTATAGTTTTTTGGTGTGTACTATTTAGTGGCTTATAGTTTTTTGGTGTTTTTTTTTTTTTTTTTGAGACAGAGCCTCAAGCTGTCGCCCTGGGTAGAGTGATGTGGCATCACAGCTCACGGCAACCTCTAACTCCTGGTTAGGCTTAAGCGATTCTCTTGCCTCAGTCTCCCAAGTAGCTGGGATTACAGGCGCCTGCCATAGCACCTGGCTATTTTTTGGTTGTAGTTGTCATTGTTGTTTGGCAGGCCTGGGCTGGATTTGAATCCGCTAGCTCTGGTGTATGTGGCTGGCACCTTAGCCACTTGAGCTACAGGCACTGAGCCTTTTGTCTGGTTTTGATATCAGGTTAGTAGTAGAGTCACAAAATGAATTTAGAAGTTCTCCTTCCTCTTCTATTTTCTGGAAGAGATTGTACAGAATTCATGTTAATTCTTTTAAACATTTGTGAGCCGGGGCGCTCATTACAGCCTGCTCATGCCTGTAATCCTAGTACTCTGGGAATCTGAGGTGGATGGATTGCCCTGCGCTCATGAGTTAGAGACCAGCCTGAGCCAAAGGGACATCCTCATCTCTACAAAATAGATGGTGTTGTGGCAGGTGCCTGTAGTCCCCAGCTACTCCAGAGGCTGAGGCAAGAGGATCACTTGTGCCCAAGAGACTGAGTTATGACACCACGTCACTCTATCCAAGGTGACAAAATGAGGTATCAAAAAAAAAAAAAAAAAAAAAAAGGGAGGGGGGAAATTCTGTGAAACTCTCTGGGTCTGGAGACCTCTTTTTTGAGAATTTCTGAACTATGAATTCAGTTTCCTTCATAGTTACCGAGCCATTGAAATTATGGTGTTGGGTGAGTTATGGTAATTGTGCTTTTCTAAGCTGTCACCTTAGATACGTAGAGTTGTTCATAGTTTCTCTTATTACTGTTTTGACAGCTCCAGGGCTTTTAGTAGTGTCCCCTGTTTCATTCTTCATATTGGTAACTGTGTCTTCTCTCTTCTCTTGTCGGTCTCGCTAACAAATAAGTTTGTCAATTTTATTGATCCTTCCAGAAACTAGCCTGCGTTTCTGTCTTGCTTTTCTGTTTTTGATGTTATTGATTTCTACCTCTCTACTAGGCCTTCTCTGACCTCACCCCAGAGGGAGAGGGAGGCCTCATTCCTGGCAGTAGGGGAGGCAGTCCAGGCTCCACCTGTGGCCTCCACTCGCCCAGCAGGGAGAGAGCCTCATTACCACCTGGCGGGAGGGAGGCAAGCCAGAGCTGTGTCTTGGCTTTCACTGACACCACCCCAGTGACATCACATTCCCAGACTTGGGGGTGCCTTGTTACAACCTCAGTGGAAGTCTAGCCTACGCCCCCACTCAGCCTTTCGTGGCATAAAGAGGAGTGGGACACAGATGTTTTCCGTGGGGTTTGGCTGGAGTAGAGCAGATTGTCTTACGTCTTCTGTCTTGTGAAGTTGCTCCTTTCTGCTTCCTTTGTTTGGAGAAAGCAGGGTTTTGTTGGAGCTTTTCTTGTCTGTGCCCGTGGGCAATTGTGGGTTAGTGGTGTTTCCATTCATATCTTGGCTATGTGAGGCAGAAAAGAAAACCCAGGGAATTCACCACCATGTCCTGCCTTTGGTCTTGAGGTCCCTGTTCATCTTCTTCTGTCCCTTTTCAGTCTTTTTATGTTTGTTTATAGATAATGTCTTGGATTTTTAGTTGTATTAGTAGGAGGCATAGGAAAAAGCACATCTGCTCCTTCTTCCCAGACGAATGCCAAGAAAAGGGATTTGCAGATACTTACCATTTCATATAAGGATTAGTCACAGCACATGCAAAGCAACCAGCTCATGCCCGACATATCACAGCACTGGGTAAAATGATTCCTATTCGTGGATACAGCTTCAAACATTCTGTATTTGATTATTTTAAATGCTATCATGCTATAGTGCTGAATTTTGAGATTCAGTAATTTTGCTTTTGACATTTCTAGGCATGGAACTTGACTTTTCTTCTGCCCCCTGTTTTTTAATCCCCGGGGGAAATCATTAATCCTGAGCAAGTGTTCTGTTGGCTTGTCTTGCAGAGAGCAGAGAGCATCAATCCGGTTCAAGACCACCCTCATGAACACTCTCATGGACGTCCTTCGCCACAGGCCAGGATGGGTGGAAGTGAAGGAGTAAGACACCCCTAGCCCCAACCTCATCCCTCCTTCCTAGAGTCTTACAGGTCCTTGTCTCCCTTCCTTTTTTCTCTCAGTTCCTCTAGGAGGCCACTGGGACTTGCCCCAAAGTGACTGTGACATTTATTAATACCCACAATGTGTCAGGTGCATTACTAATGCCATCTCTGTGTTATTTAAGCTTTACAACGATTATGCTGAGTAGAAAGCCAGTTGCTTAAGGTCACACCATTGTGCAGAGTGAGATTCAAACCCAGTTCATTTTTGTGCCCCATGGTTTTCAGTAGGAACAAGGACTGCAGCCACACAGACCTGCTGGCTTGAAGCCCCTCCCCAGGCCACCTACTAGTTGCTTGACCTGGTAGCCTACATTTCTTTTATGCTGGGTTCTGGCCATGCTCATTGAGACAAACCAGCATACAGCACCAATATACTTGGCACATAGTAGGTGCTAACATTAGTTAAGGCTAAGGTTTGCATGCATGCAACAAAGACCCAAAATAAGAGCAGTTTCACTAGGCTGAGTTTGTTTATATTTGTCCTACTGAAGTCCATATGTAGGAAGTTCAGAGGTGGTAAGAGAGCTCCACAGAAGTGTGGGACCCATCTGCTGCCATCTTTCCCCTCCGCTGTCTCTTGAGCAAGGCCCTTGTTTTCATAGTCTAAGGTGGAGCACCAGCCTTACCTTCACACTCCAAGCAGCGGGAGGTAGGAAGGAGGCAAGAAGGGCATGCTCTTCCCTGAAGGACACCGCCCGGAAGTAGCTCATGTCTCACGTGGCCACGCCTAGCTATTTAATACAAAGGAAGCTGGAGATGTAGTCTTCATGATGGAAAATGCAGGCTATCTTTTCCCAGGCCAAATGTTGGGAACTCTCTGAGAGTGGATAGGAGGGCTAAGGGGCAACCAGCTGACTTGTCTCCTGCTCAGTAAATATTTGCTGCAGAACAATTTCTGAGCCTCCTGGACACCCTTTAGCACTTCACATGCACAATCTCTTTTAATCATCCTAACAAAATCTTCCAGGTAGGCGCTGTTATCATCCCCATTTCACTAATGAGAAAACTGAGCATACAGCAGTGGACAATGCCAATTTTGATGTCACTCAGCTTGTAAGGGCTTGGGCTGGGATTAGCCCCTAGTCTGTCTGTTGCGGAGTCCCGGGCTCATCTCCTAGCAGCCTCTCGGTAAGTGGAAGGAACAAACGAGCAAATGTCGTTACAGGTCCGAGATTCCAGCTGCTTGGTGCAGGGAGACAGACTTTAAACCATGCCACAAAAAATTAGGAGGCACCAGAAATTCAAGAGAGCAGAGTCCTCTCTTTAGGACTTTGGGGAATATTACAATGATGATAATAATGTTGATGATGACAACGATGGCGCTACTGTGGATTTGCCTTCTTGGTTTTCTTAGGATCATGCTAATATCAGAATGGGTGGGGGGGGTCCTTCCCTGGATCAGAGAACCTGATAAAATGAAAGATGAGTAGCGGGAGTTTGGGGAAGTTAGAGGGAAGTGAGGTGATGGGGGGGGGTAGTATGTGGGAAAGAGCACTGTCCTCACCTGCTGTGGGACCTCAGGCCACTCCTTGCCCCTCCCGTGGCCTCTGCTCAGTGGTCAGGAGAAGAGTCTGAGGACTTGTCTGGTGCTGACAGTGTGGGAGCCCATGAAGCAGGAGGTTCAAAGGCTGATCCCGAGTTGCCTCGAGTCCTCCAATCAGGAAAGGTCCAGAGGCCAGGGCCTTTCTGCTCAACATGGCTCTCTCATCCTTTAGATGCCCCCTCATCCTTTAGAACCTAGCCTGGGGTCTGGTGTTTCCCAATAGAATCAAGTCTCAGTTCAGATAGTCAGCTTGTTAGATCAGAGTTTAGTACAGATGTGGCCAGAGCTGTTCTTTCCCTTATTTCCAACCAAGAAAGCTGGCATGAAGCCTGGAACCACAGCAACCATCTTGTGGTCCTGAGGTGATGAGTGTGAGGGCACGTTAAGGAAGGCAGAATGGGAAGGTAGAAGAGACCTGGATTCCCCACTGGCCTTGTGAAACAATTTGATATCTTCCTGTTTTATTGAACAGCAACTTGACTGTGACAGTCACGAAGATGGTGTGCAAATGAATGAACTTCTAGTCTCAGAATAGGATCTAAAATCTACACTGTAGTTACAAGGCCACTCGGTTGGGCCCCACCCAACTGTTCAGTATCATCTTTGACCTCTTTCCTTCCACCTGGCCGTTTCCTGTCCTTAAACATGCCCTCCCAACCTCAGGGCCAGT
Organism: Loris lydekkerianus; assembly: GCA_963574355.1. Lineage (NCBI taxonomy): Eukaryota > Metazoa > Chordata > Mammalia > Primates > Lorisidae > Loris > Loris lydekkerianus. Next base: position 23,146 of record CAUYPK010151354.1, read on the forward strand.
CTCTGTTCCTTCCTCTGCTAGACCCCCACCACCCCCCGCTCTCTGCTCTTGACAGGCTGCTCTTCCTCAGCCTCGAGACTTCAGCTGGAAGGTCGTGCTGTCCTCTGCCTAACACAGGTCCCTCAGCTACCCTGCCTCATGGCTTCTCTGGGTCACTCCGTGGCACGTTTCACAGTTCCTCACTCTGGAGTTATTTGTTTCCTCGTTTATTGTTAATCTCCCTTGCAGGACGGTGTGCACGCCCTGGCCAGGTGTTTTGTTTCCTCCTGTATGTTTGGCACCCAGCATTGTCTTTTCTCTGTCACAGAGACGACTTCAACACACACATGCTGGATGAGTGAATGAGTGAATGAATGAATGAGTAAAGCATTTTTCCCTCATTTATCCATTCACTATACAGAGCTTCCTCTGGGAGTTGGGAGAGAAATACACCTGGGTCATTAGTCCAGTCCGTACTCTCATATTGATTAATAGCCACTGCTATTCTCTACTGAAAACAGAACCTCAGAAAACAACTCAGGGATTGACTAACTTCCCCCAGTCTCCCTGGTTAGGGAACAGACCCTGGGTAGTAATGGCAGTGAAAATCCAAGTTGGAAGATCCAGATAGAGATTACCCTTTGCAACCTCATCCTCTGTGTCTTCCAACATTTTTTATTTTGCAATGTGAGATGAATATTTTGTTACCATCTTTTTAGACTGGATTATTTTAACAAACTGTATGTCAAATTAATTATCCTTTTTATTGAGAAATAACTTACATATAAAATAATTTTATATCTTTTAGCATATTTGCAATGATATTTATTTATTTATTTAATCTCAATTTTGTCACTCTTGGTAGAGTGCCGTAGTGTCATAGCTCACAGCATCCTCAAACTCTTGGGCTCAAGCAATTCTCTTGCCACCTGAGATGTATAGGTGCCCACCACACACCCGGCTATTTTTAGAGACGAGATTTCACTCTGGCTCAGGCTGGTCTCTAACCTTTGAGCTCAGGCAATCCACCTGCCTCGGCCTCCCAGAGTGCTAGGATTACAGTTAGTTACTGTTCCTGGCTGCAAAGTTATTTAATCATCACCAAAGTTATATAATTATCATCATCCAATTCCTAAACATTTTCTTTATCCCAAGAAGAAACCTGTGCCCAGGGGCAGCCATTCCCGTTTCTCCTTCCCTCCAGCCCACGCCTGGAGCCTGCCTCTATTTGTCTATTAGACACAACGCATTTGATATAAATGGAGTTACGGATCACATGACATCTTCTTTCACTTAGCATAATGTTATCAAGGCTCATTCCTGTCACAGCAGATATCGGTACTTCATTCCTTTTTATAGGTGAATAATATTCCATTGCATGGGTTATCTGTTTATTAGCTGATGGGCATTTAGGTTATTTCCACTGTTTGGCTATTAAAAATAATGCTGCTGTGAACATTCATGTACAAGTTTTGAGTGTACATATGTTTTTGCTTCTCTTGGGTATGTACCTAGGAGTGGAATTGCTTTGTCATATGACACCTCCATATTTCACATTTTGAGGAACGACTAAACTGTTTTACAGAATGGCTGCATCGTTTTACATTCCCACCAGCAGTGCATGAGAGGGCCGGTTTCCCCACATACAGCACTCATTATTATTTATCTTCCTTATTATAGGCAGCCTAGTGGATGCGAAATGGTATTTCATTGTGGTTTTGATTTGCATTTCCCTGATGGCTAATGATGTTTAGCAACTTTTTACATGCTTTTTGGCCATGTGTAAATCTTTTTTGGAGAAATGTCTGTTCAAATCTTGTGCTCATTTTTAAATTTATTAATTTATTAATTTATTTTATTTTTTGAGACAGAGTCTCACTATGTCACCCTCGGTAGAGTGCTATGGCATCACAGCTCACAGCAACCTCAAACTCTTGGGCTTAGCAATTCTTTTGCCTCAGCCTCCCAAGTAGCTGGGACTACAGGTGTCTGCCACAATGCTTGGCTACTTTTTTGTTGTAGTTGTCATTGTTGCTTTTAGGTCTAGGCTGGGTTCGAACACTCCAGCCTCGGTGTATGTGGCTGGCACCCTAACTGCTGAGCTACAGGTGCTGAGCCTCATTTTAAAATTTAGTTCTTTGCCTTTTTATTGTTGAATTATAAGAATTCTATTGGAGGAGGGTATCCTTATATATAATTTATAAATATTTTCTTCCATACTGTGCATTATCTTTCATTTTCTTGAAAGTGCCTTTTGAGGCAACAAAACTGTTTAATTTTGATTAAGTCTGGCTTATCTTTTTTTTTTTTTTCTTTTTGCTTTTTTGTTTGCGCTTTTAGTGTCATGTCTAAGAAACTACTATCTACTCCAAGGTCACTAGATTTGTTACTACAAGATTGGATAATTAAACTCGTGAACTCATTCTAGAAAAAGTGCTACATACTTCAGTCACTACAGTCACCAGATGGCCAAAGGGAGCACTTCAAATGTGACCATAGAAATATTTAGCAATGAGGCAAGTGACATTTCTTCTAGGATGAGTTTGAGAACTTAATTGTCAGACCTTTGGATGTTTTCTTCTAAGAATTTTATAGTTTTAGCCTTTATATTTAGATCTTTCATTCCGTTTTTTTTTTTTTTTTTAGTGTTGACCTATGGAAACTATTATTAATCCACAAAAGAGCACTTGATAAATACTTTCATGTGATGTTCTTTTTTTCTTTTCATATACATGTGTTTATTAGGTTTCCATTTTTTTGCCTTCACAAAATTAAAAAGGCTTAACATTTAATAATAATAATAATGTTTAAGATAAGGACTAGAAACAAAAACCTCGTAAAGAACGAATAAACATAAATACATTCAGAAAAGGAATCAGACAATTGCTACATTGAAATATGAAGCAATAATAACAATAACGATCCAAAGAAAGTAACATTCACATTGTCAAATAAGAGTATGTCTATTATAGAATGCTTTTGGCTCTGAGCTCTGTTTTTCAAAATTATCCATTTATAAATATTAGTTGTCTATCTTTTAATATTAAAATAATAATAATAAGAAGAAGAAGTTACCTGATGACTCCATGCTGAATCTCAGTTTGATTTAAGTTTTGTATATGGTGTGAGGTAGGAGTTGAAATTTATCATTTAAAGTGTACTCAATTTTAATCATAGTACATTTGTCAAAGCCAAGAAATTAACATTGATACATTACTATTAATTCAACCACAGACCTCATTTGAATTTTAGGCTTTTTTCCTCCACTAACGTCCTTTTTCTGTTCCAGAATCCAATCCAGGGTCCCACATTGCATTTAGTTAACCCTTATTACCTCAAATATATTTCAGTTCCTTGGTCTTTACTTGTCTTTCATACCCTTCAATTTTTTTTTTTTTTGGAGACAGAGTCTCACTCTGTTGCCCAGGCTGGAGTTCAGTGATGTCGTCACAGCTCACTGCAACCTCAAACCCCTAGACTTAGGTGATCCTCTTGCCTCAGCCTCCTGGGTAGCTGGAACTACAGGTGTACACCACTATGCCCAGCTAATTTTTTTCTGTTTTTTAAAGAGATGGAGTCTCACTCTTGCTGGGTCTGGTCTTGAACTCCTGACCTCAAGCAATCCTCCCACCTTGGCCTCCCAGAGTGCTAGGATTACAGGCGTGAGCCACCACTCCTTACTCTTGACACTTTTGAAGAGTACTGTTTAGTTATTTTGCAGAATCCCCCTTGATTTGGGTTTGTCTGATGTTTCCTTATCTTGAGGTTATGCATTTTGGGAAGCCTACACAGAAGTGACCTGCGCATTTGCCAGTGTAGCACATCCAGGAGTTCATGGTGCTGACATGTTGTCACTGGTACTATAACCTTGACTGAGCATTAGATTAAGGTGGTGCTTGTCAGGTTTTTCCAACATAAGTTAGATTTTTGGAATTAGTAAGTATCTTGTGGGCAGATACTTTGAGACTATGCAAACATCCTGTCCCCAAAAAACCTTCACACAATAGTTTTAGTGTGCTTTGAGGATTCTTGCCTAATCCTCTTACAATTACAACATAATTATAACACTTACAAAATGGTGACACTCTAACTCTCTCATTCCTCCTGTGTTTATTAGGTGGCATTCTTCTGTAAAGGAAATTTCTTCTCCTGTCCTTTATTTATTTGTTTAGCATCATTTTGGTTCATTGAAGTCTACCATCTTGACTAGAAGCTTGCAGTCCTCAATTTTCCCAGTAGGGAAACTGAGGCCCAGGAAAGAAGGCAAGGTCACACAGGAGGCAGTGCCTCTGTCAGGACCAGAATCAGAACTCCTGACTCCTGATCTAGTGCTCCCTGCACTGCATGACGGGCTCAGTGCAAAGGTCAGGGTGGAGAAGAAGGCCAAGCCTGCGGGGTCAGGCCCCCAAGGGTTTACAAAGGCCATAGCCAGTTCTTCAGTGGGTTTCCATCAGTCACTGAAGCCAGTCCTCACAGCCACTATGCCTGCCACATCTGCCAGAGGGGAGGTTTGGAGGAGGACCCCTTTCCCCAGGTTTTCATGAATAACTTAAGAAGAAATTGGGAAACCATTAATTCCTGATTTCAGGGTCATTCCATTATTGCGAGCATTATCATAGCCACGTCTGTGCATGGTGTGCGCTATTTTCTAGAGATTGACTCACTTAAATAAAATGATCTTATCACTGTAATAATATCTGTAGAACTATGCGTTTGTCTTGGTATTTATATTTTTTCCCAATAACATTAAAATAAGAACATGGCTGTTAAATGTATTTTCCCAGATTACTTTTTTTTTTTTAATTTCTGATTAATATGAGCGTACAAACGATTAGGTTACATTGTGTGTTAGTAAAGTTCAAGTTGTGGTTGAACCCTTTACCTTGGGGGTTTGCTGTATACCCTTGCATTGTGCCCAGTAGCTGTTAAACATTTTGTGAAGCCTTGCGAGGTTTGTGTGATGTGCCGGACCAGAATGGTGAGAGATGTCACCACACAATGTCCCGGCAGGAGTGATGCTCACGACAGTGTTGTGTTAGTTTCATGGCTCCTGTGAGTCAGGGATTCTGACAGAATACAGGAGCACTGTCTTGTCCTGTGACACCAGGGGCGTCAGCTGGTAAGAGTCTGTCTCTGGAAGTCAGTTGATAGCGGGAGTTGTCAGGGGACATCCTGGTTCACACGTAGGCAGTTGATACTGGCTGTCTGCAGGGATCCTGCTGGGGCAGACAACCAAAGAAGAATCTCACGGCCTCTCCAAGTGGCCTCATAGCCCTGCAGCTTGTGAGCCGAGCGATATCGTTGAGCATCTTTTGGGATACAGTCAACCACAGCATCCTCCCTGCTTGGTTGTGCTCGTGGCCTGGTCACTTGTCACCTCTGAGGCAGTTGCCTCCTCATTTATCTCTGTTTTTGCCTCAATCCTCCCCAGGATATTTTTCAAAACGCAGCCCACTTACCCATAATAGGGGATGCGAGTGGGGCAACACAAACCTCTTAATAGAAAAAGAGATAAACATACCGTGATTTATTCATCCCATGGAATGGAATAGAGCAGTTAAAATGACTGAACTGGACTCATATATACCAAGTGGATAAATCTCCAAAGCAAAAGGATGTTGGAAAAAGCAAGTTGTGAAAGGAAACAGACAGGAGTGATTCCAGCCACAGAGCTCGGACTCTGGAGCCCAATGGCCTGAGTTCAAATCCCACTCTGTCATTTACTAGCTATATGAACTTGGGTGAGTTCCTTGGTCTTTGCCTGCCTCAGTTTCCTCATCTGTAAAATGGGCATATAATAGAACCTAACACTTAGGATTGCTAAGAGGAGCAATGCATTAATATTTGTAAAGTATTTAGAACAGTGTCTGGCACATGTAAGCAATAAGTATTAGCAATTAGAAGGTTTAAAAATATGCCAAACAATAACAAGTATAGATACACACAAAGATATGTAGTAAACTCTATAAAGACATTGCATAGACATGATATACACCAAATTCAGGCTAATGGTTTCCTTTGGGACAGGAGAGGAGATAGAAACAGATAGGACCTACAAGGGACTTCAGTTATATCCAGAATTTTTTACTTAAAAAAAATTGGACACAGTTATGATGGTATTTTACTTCCTTTCACTTCTTTCTCAAGAACCTCCTCTCTGCACCCCAGTGCTGGTGCCCAGAATTGGTAGATCAGTCTGATTGCCTGTGCTTGCCCTGGAAGGGCGGGGTCAGGATTTAGAGTCTGGCAGAGCTGGGCATGAGTCCCAGTGGTGTGGTGTCCTTAGTGGGCAAGGCCAGCCAACCTTCCAGGGATGGTTGAAGTCACCTTTAGGCCGGCTATGAGGATTTAATGAGCAGGGAGAGGCTTGCTCCTCTAAAGGGGTGGCTGCTCCTCAGTCCAGCTGATAGGTGCCTGGGGTATTCTGGGCTCAGTGTGGCCAGATCTGCTAATAGGTCAAGGGAACAGCAGCCTGGATTTTTGTAGGAACATTTCCCTAGTTTTTGCACTAGCCTAACAAAGCACATCTAGGCCAGTGGTAGCCCCTGGCCACCTCCTACAGTCTCCCAATGGACACATTGCTGTATACCTCTCTCAGCTGCACATCTCTGGGCTACACCCCCAGCAGTGCTGAGTCCTCAGGTCATAACCTTGGTCCCCACCCTGTCCACCAGCGAAGGGGAGTGGGATTTCTACTGGTGCGATGTCAGCTGGCTCCGGGAGAACTTTGACCACACCTACATGGATGAGCACGTGCGGATCAGTCACTTCCGGAACCACTATGAGGTGAGCAGGCAGCCCAGGGTGGGAGTAGGGTGCTGAACCAACCAGCTGAGATCACTGGCTGTGGCCGTGAGTGGGGCCAGAATGGACAAGTGTAAGGGACTTGGGTGCATGCCAGGTGGGGAGCATGAAGACTAGACAGGGGACGAGCTGGTTTGAGGGTGTAAGATCCAAGGCCTGAGGACCAGTTTGTCTTGGGGTGGGGATTAGAGGTCACAGGCTATTTGTTGTTTCAGCACCAGGGATTTGAGGGGAAGGCTAACTTGGGGTGCAAAGACCAAAAGAGGTGGATATTTCAGAGATTGAATTTCAGGGTGCAGGCAAGTTGAGAAGTTTGCGTCTAGAGATGGGAAGGAGGTCTGGGAGGACTGGAGGAGCCAGTGGTGGGAGATGTTAAAAGGTTAGTGCAGCTCAGTGTTTAAAAACATGAATTTTGGGCCAGGCACGGTGGCTCACACTTATAATCCTAGCACTTTGGGCAGCTGAGGTTGGAGGGGGTTGTTGCTTGAGGCCAGGAGTTCAAGAACAGCCTGAGCAAGAGCAAGACCCCTATCTCTATAAAAAATAGAAAAATTAGCAGGGCACAGTGGCAGGTGCCTGAAGTCCCAGCTACTCATGAGGCAAAAGGATCGCCAGAGCCCAGGAGTTTGAGGATGCAGTTAGCTAGGCTGACACCACTGCACTCTAGCCTGGGCAATAGAGTGAAACCCTGCCTCAAAAGAACAACAACAACCACAATACCACCCTGTGAATTTTGGAGTCAGAATCAGAAAGCTTCTGATCAAATCCTGGCAGTGCCACGCATTCATTGGATGGCTCTGGAAATGGACTTAACTTTTCCAAGCTTCAGTTTCCTTGGCTATGGAGTGGGGATAATTACAGACTTAGCAGGCTCTCAAAGATACTTACTATTCTCTTGTGGGCCAAGAAGGGAGGTTGCAAGGGAGCTGGTGGGTGGGAGGTAGAGAAGCAGGGCGGGGAGCAGGAGCCGATGGCTGCCTTGCCTTTCCCACTGCCCAGCTGACCCGCAAGAACTACATGGTGAAGAACCTGAAGCGGTTCCGGAAACAGCTGGAGCGTGAGGCAGGAAAGCTGGAAGCAGCCAAGTGCGACTTCTTCCCCAAAACCTTTGAGATGCCATGCGAGTACCACCTGTTTGTGGAAGAGTTTCGCAAAAACCCAGGAATCACCTGGATCATGAAGCCTGTGAGTGTCCAGTGCAGGGTGTGGGGGGTGGGTGTGGGGGGGATTGGGGGGCACAGAGGGAGGACAGGAGTCCCAAGCACCTGAGCAGAGATCCAGACCATCTGGGACTCAGCTTCAAACGCACTCTCAGCATTCCCTGGAGGTCTGGCTTTCACTCCTCTCTCTGCCATGTCAGAGCCAGCTAGGACCGATGGCACACAGCCGGTGCTCAGTGAGTGTTTACTGAATGCACAGTGATCCTCAGGACACCAGGACAGGGAAGCCAGAGCTTCTGTCCCTGATATGGAAGAAAACAACTGCCAGCTCATGCCAAGAGCTTTACACTGTCCTCACGCCGACCCTAGGGAGATGAAGAGCCCGAGGCCTGCTCACTCGGGTTGGCACAAATACTGTTTGAGCACTTGCCAGCCCAGGCATAGATGTAGGTGCTGGGAATACCGCCCTCAGCAACTCAGATTGGGTCTCTGCCTCCTCAAGGGCAGATGATAAGCAGGCAGAGGATATGTGTGTGGTTATGGTTGTGCCAAGTGTCAATGAGGAGAGTGGTGTCAGCAGAGGGAAAAGCAGGAAGATGTCTCCACAGGCACCTTCTGTGAAGAAGTGAGAGGTAGGGTCTGAAAGCCAAGCTCCTTGTTCAAATACTATCTGTACATTTATTAGCTGTGTGACCTCAGGCAGATTACTTGACTTCTCTGTGCCCCAGTTTTCCCGTCTGCAAAGCAGGATTATAGTAATACCTATTGCAGTGTTGTGTGACTAAATGAATTAACAGAGGTAACATCTATACAACATACAGGCACTCAATAAATGAATCATTTTTGTTATTCTGATAAGAATTAGTATTGAGCTGTGACTGTAGCAATGCACAGGGGTCAGCCTGGAGAAGTGTGGATGCAGGGAAGGGCATTCTAGGCAGAGGGAAATGCATGTCAAAAGGCTGGCATCAGGAGGTAGTCCTTCAGGGATCAAAAAACTGGTGACAGGCAAGGGTGGAGAAGGCAAGGGTGACAGACAGCCCCTAAGCCACTCAGCCCTTCCTCATGCCAGGGCTGGTCTCTCACAAGGCCATTGGCACCATAGCCTTGAAGGGCATCAGTAAAGCCCCTTTATGTTTTCCAAACTTGAGAATGTGCCAGGTCCCAGGAAGGGATTTTGGGGGAGAGAAGGGAGAAGCCCTTCTTTGTGGAGCTGAAGACTGGGGCCCTGGTGTTAATGCAGGCTTAGCCAAAGGCACAGGTGCTCAGAGGCAGAACCCACGGGGCAGACAAAAGCAATGGAGGCTCCCAACAGGCACAGAGCCAGGATGCATCCGGGCCTCCCTGGGTCCTTTCCTGGTCCCTCCTGTGTCCCCTGTGTCCCCTGTGTGGAGAGCTCTAGCTGGAGCTGTGGATTAGGCAGATGAACACTGTGACCCACCAGGGGTATCGGATTCCAGCTCCCAGCATTATCCTCTCAGACAAATGGTAATTTGTGCTAATTGGGAACAGCAGTTGCATATTAAATTGATTTCTTTCCCAGCCCATGGTCTTTGTTAGCACAGACATGAAGACAGCTGTAATTAGGAGGAGGAATCTTGGCTCTGTGTGTGTGTGTTTTCTCTGCTGAACAGTGAGGCACCCTGTCAAGGTTGAGAACAGTGGGTGCTCCCAGTCAGACCGGCCTGGCCCCTAAATCTATGTCCCCCACTTCCAGGCTCAGTGACCCTGAACAGGCTACTCACCCCTCTAAGTCCATTTCCTCATCTGTAAAATGGGATTAATGAGTGTATCTACCTTACAGGATCGTGAGAGAATTCACGAAGTCATACATGTTAAATACATGAATTGTACAAGTGATATGAAGGGCTTGGCATTAGTACCTAATAAGTGACCGCTTTTATTGTTATTTCCCAGAATCCATGAAATATCCCCTCTTCTCCCTGCCCCCATACCCCCACCCCGGGAAAGCACCAGATCTGTTTCTTGAACTTTCGTGTGCCCGGGCACTATGGAGGGAACCTGGGGGAAGTGCAGAGCCTGACTCAGCAGGGCTGGGTGGGGTTGAGAGTCCTGTTTCTAACCAGCTCCCAGGCTGTGCCAATGCTCGGAACCCCCCAGTACACTTTGCGTATTGAGGTTGCAGAGCAGCAGTTCTCAAACTTGAGTGTGCACAGGATCTCCAGGAAAGCTTATCAAAGCTTCCCACCTGCAGTGTCTGATTCAGTGGGCATGGTGTGGGGCCTGACAGTTTATGTTTTTAACAAGTTCCCAGTTGCATCCATCTGGGTTTTCTAGATAAGTGTAAATGTGTGTGTGTGTGTGTGTTTGTGTGTGTGTGTGTGTAAGGAATTGGTTTATGTGCTGTGGTGGGAGCTAGCAAGTCTGAAATCTGCAGGGGCAGCCAGCAGGCTGGAAACTCAGGCAGGATTTCTATGTTACAGACTCAAGGCAGAATTGCTTCCACACTATCAAGGGTGGTATCCTTTACTTACAGTACTGATTGTATACGCCAATCACATCTGCAGTATACCTTCAGACCAACATCTAGACTAGCATTTGGCAAAAGAACAAACAAACAAAAATAAAAACAAACAAAAAAAGCAAAAAACAGGCACCATAGCCTAGCCAAGTTGACACACAAAATTTGCCATCACACCAGGTCATGTGAGTGCTACCAGTCTGGGCACCACACTTTGAGAACCGCCAGGTTAGAGTATTGTGATATTCTGTTTGGACTCCTTTGGGGGGAAAGGAGTGCTAAAAACAGAACAATGGGCCAGGCGCCTGTAGTACAGTGGTTACGGAACCAGCCACATACCCTGAAGTCGGTAGGTTTGAACCTGGCCTGGCCAGCTAACCAACAAGGACAACTGCAACAAAAAGATAGCTGGGCATTGTGGCAGGTGCCCGGAGTCCCAGCTATTTGGGAGGCTGAGGCAAAAGAATTGCTTAAGCCCAAGAGTTGGAGGTTACTGTGAGCTGTGCCGCCAAGGCACTCTCTCAAGGGCGACATAGTAACACTGTCTCAAAAATAACACAAGAACAACAACAAAAAAAGAACAATGCTCTAAATTGAATCCCTCGACTCTTCCCATGAGGCCTGTCTTTGTGACCTGGTTGGTCCTGGTCCACCCACTGTGTTCAAAAGGAGGGAGGGAGGAGGGAGTGGAAGAAGGGAAGGGAGTGAAGGAGAGAGGAAGAAAATGTGGAAGCTCCTAGCACTGAGCAGCTTATGTGTGGAACGTTCCACAAGGCCTCTGGGATGCCTCAAACCAAAGTAGGCTGTCAAGGAGGAGTCCCCTGCCCTCTGTCTCTCAGGAAGGGGCCGACCTTCAGGGCTAAGTCATTGTCTGGGAGAAGCCCCAGCAAAGAGGCCTGGACAACGCAGCTGGGCCTCAGCTGGAAGCAGCTGGCACTCTGTCAATTACTCTCCTGCAGTGGGAGGCGTGCAAGGTGCATTCTCAGGGCCACAATACAGAACTATTTAAAAATTCTTTGTGCTATAGTAGTAGATGTGCTTTTCATTAACAATTAAAAGAGAGTTTAACAGCAGGTCTCATAGCTGCTATAATTTCAAAGTCAGGAGGAGCATAACAATATTTTGAGATGTTCACAATTGTGAAGAGGTATAAAAATAACTGTGATTGGTTTTGATGGCAAGGTCATGGGCATAGCTCATCCTCCTGTGATTTGTTGCCTGTCTTCATAATAGAAGAATATGTGAAAATCTACTTAAGGATTAGTGTATATAAAGATGAATTCTTTTTCTCATTTAAGCTTACAGACCCCAGAGAGTTTCTTTCTTTCTTTTTTTTTTGCAGTTTTTTTTTTTTTTGGCCAGGGCTGAGTTTGAACCTGCCACCTCCAGTATATGGGGCCAGCGCCCTACTCCTTTGAGCTACAGGAACCGCCCCCCTAGAGAGTTTCTTTTAATGAAGAAAGGCCAACTCTAGGGATGGTTTATTGGGAGGCTTCACAACACCATCAATTCGAAGCAGGCTGGCCACTCCTCTTGATCACATTATGGCTGCCATGGCTCTAGCTTCACCTCACATGTCCACTTGCCTTGGGAATGAAGAAATGCCCTGGCCTTGTGTCCCTTCTGAGGAAGACACAAAATTTACCCAGACTTTCCTATGCTGGGGAAATTGCTGACCTATGCCTGAACCAATCACGTGGGAGCACTATGAGAGCTCAGACCTCCCTAGTGGGCAGAACACCAAGACCTGACCTAATGGGTTCTATTGGCAGGAAAGAAAAGGAAGTGGCTGCATCCAACACCCGATGAATGAATGCTACATGGGGAATATGGCCCCCAGCGACAAGGCAGGGATGACAAGGGGCAAGGGCCGTGGGTGGCCACAGCTGATACACAATTCAAAGTTATGGTTCATTCTGATAATCCATTTAAATATTGTTTTCCAATAAAAAATTTATCTTTTGGCTCGGTGCCTGTGGCTCAAGCTGCTAAGGCGCCAGCCACATACACCTGAGCTGGCGGGTTCGAATCCAGCCCGGGCCTGCCAAACAACAATGTCGGCTGCAACCAAAAAATAGCCGGGCGTTGTGGTGGGCGCCTGTAGTCCCAGCTACTTGGGAGGTGGAGGCAGGAGACTTGCTTGAGCCCAGGAGTTGGAGATTGCTGTGAGCTGTGATGCCAAGGCACTCTACCTAGGGTGACAGCTTGAGGCTCTGTCTCAAAAAAAAAAAAAAGTTATCTTTTTATGAAAAACATAATATGAAAATATTTTCCCCTAAGTTATCAAGTAAGATAGTCCCAGAAGTAGCACAATGTTTATTGCATGATTCTGTGTCCTACACCCACTTTGCAAGAGGTACATGAGCCACAAGTTTGTATAACCCAGATTTAGCTACCTCAGATTTGTCAACTGCTGGCTGGGTAATCATGGAAAATGTACATGCCCTCTCTGTTCATTGGTTATTTCAGCTGCAAAATGAGGATAATATCCATTAATGGTTCTGTTATGGGGTTTGGGGTTTTTTGGGGTTTTTTGAAATAGGGTCTTACTCTGTTGCCTTGGGTAGAGTGCTGTGGCATCATAGCTCACAGCAACCTCAAACTCCTGGGCTCAAGCAATCCTCTTGCCTCAGCCTCCCAAGTAGCTGGGACTATAGACACCTGCCACAACACCTAGCTAAGTTTTGGTTGTAGTTATCATTGTTGTTTGGCAGGCCTGACCTGGATTTGAACCTGCCAGCTCCAGTGTATGTGGCTGTCTCCCTAGCTGCTGAGCTACAGGCGCGGAGCCATAGTTTTTCTATTTTTTTGTAGAGACAGGGGTCTGCCTCTTGCTCAGACTGGTCAAACTCCTGAGCTCAGTCTCTGCCTCAGCCTTTCAGACTGCTAGGGTTACAGACCTGAGCCACCACACCTGGCCTAGGTAATGTGTGTAAATCATCATGCCTGGCACAGAGTGAACATCTGATATCTATTAGCTGCTGGTATTGTCATTGTTATGAATAATTTTCCTAAAGTTAGTGTTTTGGTTATCTATTGCAGAGTAACTTAGTGACTTGAAAGAAAAATAATTGGCTTGGCACCCATAGCACAGTGGTTATGGCTCTGGCCACACACATCTGGGCTGGCCAATTCGAACCCGGCTTGAGCCAGCTAAGCAACAATGACAACTGCAACAAAAAAAAAAGCTGGGCATTGTAGCAGGTACCTGTAATTACAGCTACTTAGGAGACTGAGGCAAGAGAATTGCTTAAGTCCAAGAGTTTGAGGTTGCTGTGAGCTGTGATGTGGCACTCTACAGAGGGTGACATAATAAGACTGTCTCAAAAAAAAAAAGCAAAAAACAAAAAAACAACAACCTTAGCTTCTGATCCTCCAGTTTGGGCAACTATTAACAGGGAAGGCTAATCTGTGTCCCAACATCCACTGGGACTAGCACCACTGAGGCCAGAGGGTCTGTTCCATGCTGGCTTACACACTTGCCTGGCAAGTTGGTACACATGTTGGCCAGGTGCTCAGCCAGAGTTGAAGATTGGAAGACTCAGCACCTCCTGTGACCTAGACTTCCTAACAGTATGGCTGCTGGGCTCCAACAGTGACCATCCTCAAAGAGAGAGCCAGGAAGAAGCTTCATTGCTCTCTATGACCTGGCATTGGAATTCACACATAATTTCTACTGTACACAATTAGTTGAGATAGTCCTAATGACTCACTCAGGTTCAAGGGGGAGGGAACGTTGACTTTATTTATTGTTGGGGTTCTGGAGAACACATGGACTGGAAATATTGTTGTGATCATGTTTGGAAACTACCATGTTGGAGCTAGGTGTTAGGTGATTTCCAGTTTCAACAACCCCGATACACATCCATGCAGGAAATTTATCTTTCATTCAAAGCCATTTTATTCTCTCATGTAACAAGAAGCTGGAGGGAGGCAGCCCGGGCGTGGAGATGCACTCAGTGATGCCATTAAAAGCCCAGGTTCCTTTTCTTTGTCCACTCTGCATCCTCAGCGTGTTGGCTTTTTGTTTTCATATTTGTCACCTCATGAATGTGAGATGACTGCTGTAGTTGCAGGCATCACCTCTACAGACTGAGCATTCAAAGAAAGAAGGAAAGGGACCAAACATCATTTCTCCTCTCTCTATCTCTCTCTCCCTCCTTTGCTCTCTCTCTAATATTTACGACAAGGAGGAAAATCTTTCCCATCTCCAAGCAGAAGTCCACTTATATCCCCTTGGCCAAAACTGGTCCCATAGTTTCCACTAGCTGCAAGGGAAGCTGGGAAAATTAGGATCTGGCCTTTCCAGCCTCTATCGTGAGAGGTGGGTTTTGTCAGTAGGGAGGGAGAGGGAGGGAAGTGGTTACAGGGAAGGAAACTTTAGGGGGTGGGCGTGGGTATTCCTAGATTGAAACCATGATTGAACCATTCCTAGATGAACCATGGTAGGGCAGGTGTGGTGGCTCACACATGTAATCCTAAACTAACACTCTGGGAAGCTTGCTTGAGGAGAATTGGGAGAATTGCTTGAGCTCAGGAGTTCTAGGTCAGCTTGAGCAAAAGCGAGACCCCCATCTGTACTTAAAATAGAAAAATTAGCTGGGTGTGGTGGCACTTCCCTGTAGTCTCAGGTGCTTGAGAGGCTGAGACAAAAGGATCGCTTGAGCCCAAGAGTTTGAGGTTGCTGTGAGCTATGATGACACCACAGCACTCTAGCCTGGGCAACAGAGTGAGACTCTGGTGTTTTGTTTTTTTAAAGGAAGGTATGAACTCAAAAAAACACTTTTTAATGGAAATTTAATAAAATGTAGAAAAGCACCCGAGTTATAGGGACACAGTATGAATTTTCAGAAAGTGAGCACAGTCAGGTGGCAGCACCCGGATCATCTAAGAAGCATCACCGGCACCTCAGCAGCCCTTCAGACCCTTTCCACTCACAGTCCTCCGAGTCACTAGCAGCATGGGTCAGTCTTGTCTGATTTTGTACTTTATGTCATTTGAATCCATATGAATTAGGTAATTGTTAATTGTCACTTTCATATACTATTTGACTGAGTGAATATTCATCCGTTTGAGAGTTTCAAGGTTGGAGCTTTTATGAAAAGTGCTGCTCTGGGAGTCTCTGCTCCTGGTGTGGGCACACGTGTGCAGGCGTGTGTGTAAGTGCTAAGAGAAGAATTGCTGGGACCTGGGATAGAGGGTGTCTTTGTTCAACTATCATGGATGCTGCCAGTTACCAAACAATGTGCACTCCTACCAGCAGGGTGTGACTGTTCCGGTGTCTTCACATCCTCACCAACCCTTTCATTCTCTGTCTTTGTCTTTAACTGTTCAGAGGTGTCCAACCTGCAGTGTGTGGGCCACATGCAGATTATTTGAGGACTGTTTTGATTATCTGTGGTGTTTGATATTATGAAAATTATGAGATTTTTTTTTTTTTCCGCTGATCAGCTTTCGTTAGTATCTGTGTATTTAAGGTGAGGCCCAAGACAACTCTTCATCTTCCAATGTGTGGCAGAAAAGAAAAAAGGTTGGACACCCCTGGACCATATTGTGGTTTTCATTGGCATCTCCCTGGTAGTCATGAAGTTGAGTGCCTGTTCATATGTTAACGCTGATAATCTTTTGTGAAATGCCTGTTCAAATCTTTTGCAAGGCTGTGAATTGTCACACTGATTAGTTGCTCTCCAAAATTGCCATGCACATTCGGCCACCCTAGAACCACTGCCAGGCCCTCAAAATCTTTCAGGTACACACACAACCCTGCTCCAGGGTGCACAGAATAGCAGGCAGAGCAGGGGCCCCTTATACGAAGAACAATGGTGCAACCTCGCCTGCATTGCACAGAGAGCCTCCGGTGGGCCAGCGGGGCCAAGCTCAGAGGAGAACAGAAGGAAAGGAGAGCTTGCACTTGCTACGTGCACTTCTGCCGGAGGAAAGACAACTCAGGGATTTGGTCAGTGGCTGCAGACAACTGAAAGGCTGTTCTGGTGCCTAGGAATTAGATTTGCTATAGGAGGCCCTAGCAGCCAGAGCTAGACTGGCACATTTAGCTCAGCACAGGTTAGGCTGTGAAAGTTCTGGGAAGTCTGGGTTACTACTGTAGCATAATGCCCCCAGCACACATTAGCAGCTAATTTATACCTTAACTGGTTAACAAAGCTATCTCACAAGGAAAAGGGCCCTTTTGCAGGTTGGTGGGGCTGGAGAGAGGTTAGTGGGCTCCAAGGCCCTATGGGTGTGCAAGGCCAGGGAGGTGACCATTGTAGAATGATCATTGTAGGATCATCACTCAAAAGAGGGAGGTGTGCCTTTGGTGGGGACCACTCTGCATGATTAGAGATTCTCACAGCCCTTAGACTCTGTGAAGCCATGAATTATCCATGCTGGGGTTCAGTAAAGACTGATTTCAGTATTAGCCGAAGCAAGCCCTAATTAGTAAGGCAAATTGATTTCCAAAAAAAGAATCGGATGATATGTTCCCAGGACTGTTAGAAATGGTTTTTTAATTGTCTGTTCTTTTGCATTATTCATGCAAATATATGTCTTTGTGAGCTAAGTCAGTCTCTGTCTTTCCTGCCTCCTTCCCTCTCTCCTTGTCCTATGCTTAGCACCTTCTCTGTTCCAGCCCTTTTGGGACTGAGCTAGGCTATTGCTCTGGGGAGAGCTGGGGGCCCACAGGGGAGATGAGACAGAGAAATGCTGGGGAGGGGCCCAGGCACAGGGTCCAGCAAGGAACCACACAGGGAGAGCTAGCCTTTCTGTACCCACTCCCCCCACAGGTGGCCCGGTCGCAGGGGAAGGGCATCTTCCTCTTCCGGAGGCTGAAGGACATCATGGACTGGAGGAAGGTGAGCTGGCCTCTTCCCCCTTTGCTCCCAAATCTTCCTCTGCCCTTGCCAGCAGGAAGGCCACTCCTTCCTTCCTTCACACATCAGAGGATGGCAGTGAAACTCTGCCCATAGGCCTGCCTATTAAATCAGGACTCTCTGGAGTTAAAATCCTACCCAGGTTCAAATCCTGGCCTTGCCATTCAAAAGCTGGTGACCTTGGCTTAGCACCCATAGCTCAGTGGTTAGGGTGCTGGCCACATGCATCGGGGCTGGTGGGTTCAAACCCAGCCTGGGCCTCCTAACAACAACGACAACAATAACAAAAAAATAGCCAGGTATTGTGGCAGGCGCCTATAGTCCCAGCTACTTGGGAGGCTGAGGCAAGAGAATTGCTTAAGGCCGAGAGTGAGGTTGCTGTGAGCTGTGATGCCACAGCACTCTCAGAGGGTGCAAAAAAAAATAAAATAAAATAAAAAGGCTGGTGACCTTGGGCAGTTTTCACCTCTCAGTGTCCCAGTAAATAGTACCTGCTGAGGATGCGATGAGCTAGTAAGTGTAAAACCCCAAGAATAACACCTGGCACTTAGTAAGTTGTATATTCTTTTTCTGGGCCTCCTGCTCATCTGGCTGTGGAGAGATGGCTGACCCTCCTTCAAGGTCCTTGACTCGGCCTCAGGGTCAACTCCCTTCCTCTGCCAGCCCCATCTTTGTTCCAAGACCCTGTGCAGTAGAAATCCATGTTCAAATCCTGCCTGTGCCACTCAGCAGCTGTGTGGTCTTGGGAAAATTGCAGAAGCTCTCTGAACCTTACGGTGCCGGGTGGGCAGGAGGAGCAGGCCCAGCGCCTGGTGCACAGTGACATGCGGCTGGTGCTCAGTGTCTTTACTCCTCCCCTGGAACCGGCAGGGCCCTGCAGGGAAGAAGCTTGCCAGCCTGGAGGCCCAGCCCACCCGGAACACAGCCAATCCCTCTGGCAGCCACGTGAGTGAGGGTGGGACAGGGCCAGGGTCCCAGGAAGCAAAGGCCTGGCTGCCTCCACCTTGACACTGTTGAGGGGGTTAGTGATGGTGGGTAGAGAAAATCTGCCCTGAGAGCCAAAAGCCCTGAGTGCCAGTGCTCCCTGCCATGAGTCTGTTGCATAACCCCCTCAAGTGTGTGACCCTTGGCTTTGGGTGGAAGGGACAATGGGTGGGAGGGGATGCTGCAGCCCAGGAGGTGCTATGCACAAGCGTGAGAGCAGTGCTGTCTTCCTGGGCTGAACTGGTAGGGGGAGAGGGGAGAGCTGTGTCCTGGGGACCATGGGTCCCTACGCAACACTGTCCAGTAGAACTTTCCACAGTGATGGAAATGATATATATCTGCGCTCCCCAGTGCAGTGACTGCTGGCCACAGACTGATACTGAGCCCTTGCCATGTGGCTTGTGTGACTGGGGATTTTTAATTTCATTTTCTTTTTAAAAATTGTAGTAAAATATACATAACATGAAATTCACCTTTTAACCATTTTTAATTTCCAGAACTTTTCATCTTTCCAAGCGGAAACTCTGTACCTGTTAAATGCTAACTCCCCATTCCCTCCTCCCCCGGGCCTTGGTAGCCGCCATCTGCTTTCTGTCTCTATGAATTTGACCACTCTAGGAGCCTCACACAAGTGGGATCATACGGAATTTTTCCTTCTGTGTCTGGCTTATTTCACTTACCACACTTCCAATTCCACCCCAGTTGTAGCGTGTCATTTCATTTCCTTATAATTGGTTTAAATGCAAATGTAAACATGTGGCCAGTGGCTGCCCCATCGGACAGCACAGATCTAGAGATTAAATGTTCAGGCTCTGGGCCCAGACTGTGTGAGGCCATAGCCCAGCTATACCACAGAGTGGCTGTGTGACCTTGGGCAAGTCACTCTCCCTCTCTGTTTCATTTTCTCATCTTTAAAATGGGAATAATTACCTGATAGGGTTGATTTAAGGATCCGGTGAATTACCCCAAGTAGAGTGCCTAACACAATGCCTAGTACACAGAAGGTACTCAATAAATGCTCAATTATTATTATTATTATTACAACTAGGATACAAGATGCTCTGATGACCAGAAAGATGATATTCCTGTGGAGAATTATGTAGCTCAGCGTTACATCGAAAATCCCTACTTGATAGGAGGTGAGATAGCTGTCTCTGTCCCCTGCTCTCCCACTGAATGGTCATCAGTCAGTCAACAAGCATTGACCAGCAGTCTGCCAAGGGTCAGCCTAACCCCAGGCATGAAGGGGTACTGGGAAGAGACCTGCATGCTGCCGCCTCTTAGCCATTGTCCACACAGTTTGCTCTGGCCAGCTGGCCCTTCCCACTTCTTTCTTGGTTCAGGAAAATTCTCCTTCAAGAACCAACTTATTCTTTCATGCATTTGTCCAGCAAGTATTTATAAAGAGCCCTCTCAGTGCCAGCTTCTGTCCTGGACACTGGCTGCCCACCTGCTCTCAGGGAGCTCGTTCCCCAGATGAGCAGGCTGCAGTGAGCCAGAAACAAGTCTATAAAACAATCACACACAGCGGTGGGTGTTAGGAAGCAGATGAGGCAGGGTGATGAGCAGAGAGTGACAAGACCAGGGAGGACCCCTCTGAGCAGGTGACATGTGAGCTGAGACCCAAAGGATAACTGTGAGCAGATTTGGAAGGAGAGGAGTACAGGGAAAAGCAAGCAAGTTCCCTCCCCAAAGCGTTGGCAGGTACCTGCAACACCCCCCTGCTTCTGCTATTCCCACAGGGGGCCAGGCTTGTGTGAGCAGGGGTGTGGTTCTGAGGGGTCTCGTCTGTGGGGCACGTGCTCCAGGTTGCATCACTGCAATAGCCTTAATGCCAGATGCCTTCCTCCACCTCCTCAGGGGCAGCTCCTGGGTCTCTTCGCCTCTCTCCTTCCACCCAGTGAGCCCCCATCCTGTCTGTGGCTTAAACACCACGCAGATGCTAGTGACTTCTAGCTTTTGTTCCCAGCTGAGACCTTGTCCCCGAACCCAAGATCTGATGTCCGACAGCCTGTGACATGCCTATTATTGGGCACCTGCCAGCAACTCAAACCCCATATGCCCCAAATTCTGCCTCTCCTACCATCTGGCTCATTCCTCATCTCCCCCAGTGGGGACACAGCCCTTCTACCCGCAGCTGCTAAGCCAGGGCCAGGAGCCATTCTGGGCGCAACCCTCTTCCCCTCCCCTCCCACATCTGGTTCTTCATCAAGCTCCTCCTAGCACTTCAGTCTGTCTGGCTACCCCTCTCCCCCATCCTCGTCCTGGCCACTGTCCTCACCCACTTGGACAAATGCACCAGCTCCTCATGAGTGCCTGCCCCTGCTCTGTCCCCTTGCCTCTACTCCAGCACAGTAGCCAGAGGGATCGAGCCCTTTCAGTGGCTTCCCATGGTTTATGGGACAAAACCCAAAGATTGCAATGACCTAATGCTTGCCAGCCTTATGACCTCATCTCCTTTGACTCTGCCCTTGGCCCAAGTTCTTTGCCCTCTCCATGCCTCTGCCCATGCAGTTCCTCAGGCCTGAAGGCCCTGATCCCTGTGGGCCCCATATCACCTGGCAGGTCGCTGCTTCCCATGGGGCTTTCCTTGAGCCGAGTCTCAAGCCTTTCCCTATGTTGACCCTCCCATCTACTGCTATATCCCTAAACCCTAACACAGTGACCAACACAAACCAACATTCGCTACCCAAATTAATTCTTTCCTTGCCTCACAGGCCGCAAGTTTGACCTGCGTGTCTATGTGCTGGTGATGTCAGTGAGTAACTAAGGCAGAGTCCTCCTCCAGGGTGTTGGGGTGGCTGGCCTAGGGGTCAGGGGGAGAAGCCATCCTGCGGGCACCTGTATGAGCTTGTCTGGTCTTCCCTCTGCCTTGGAGAGCCACAGGGGACATCTAGGGACAGGGGTGGGGGCAGCCAGACAGATCCAAGTTTTACCATCTTAGATGGCCCAGCATCTAGATATGTCCCCTGCCTGTCTTTTATTCATATGGTCACCCATGATAAATGCAGAGAACATTTATTGAGCATCTACTAAATACTAGGCTCTGGTATAGAGCAGACTTCCTCTCATTCAGTCCTCCTAACAATGCAATAAAGTAAGTTCTATTATTATCTTCATTTTACAGATGAGGGAACAGCTACAGAGAGGTTATGTGACTTGCTCAAGGTGACACAGCCAGTGAGTGGCAGAGTTAGGATTCAAACTCAGAACCTACCCTCATGACCAGTTCAGCAAATGTTTAAGTCTACATGGTGTGCTAGGTACAAGATAGAGGGATGTCCAAGGCAGGCTCAACCCTGGACCTCACCATCTAGGGGAGTATATGGATTCACCCTGAGCTGGGGTGTATCACATGCAGTGATGGAGCACAGGAGATGCCCATTCATTGTTTCCTCTGCGTTCGTGTCCCCCTGGGGGAGGAGGGGATAGACTTAGAGGAAGCTGATGTTAGAATAGGTGCTCACAGGCTGATTTGGGAAAGGAGGAGGGGTTCCAGATAGGGTTCCAGGTGGAGGGAACAGTGTGTGAGCGCCTGTGTGATTCTGTCTCTCTGTTCCCACCTCCCCTCAGTATATCCCTCTGCGGGCCTGGCTCTACCGGGACGGCTTTGCACGATTCTCCAACACCCGCTTTACGCTGAACAGCATTGATGACCAGTGTATCCTGGGATCTGCCTCCCCAACCCCACGCGCCTGCCCCTTCCATCTTCTGGCCAATCCTGAGTGACCTTCTTCATCCACTGATGGCTTTCTAGTGCCTGCTGTGGTCTGAGTATGGGAGACACAGCAGTGAGTGAGACAGGCCTGTTCTCTCCCTCCAGGAGCTTCCAATCTTGGGGGGATCCTAGGGGAGTAGTCCAGCTCTGCTCAGAGCGGGTCACCCCAAACCACTCTGCTGGGTAACTGTTTTGGTGGGGGGCCTACCATTCACATATATTTATATTCATAGGACTGGACAGTTTTTAGCCCCTCTGGAGAACTTTCACATTCTTTATGTGCCTTTTTCTTCAGTGTCTAGCCATTGGCTCACTCATTCGTTCTAATATAATGCTTTTTCACCCATTCAATTGGCAGAGGCCAAAACTTTGATAACATGCTGCCTTGGCATACATATGCTGTTGGTGGGAGTGTAAATTGGTACGACCCCTTTGAAGGCAATCTGGCAAATATCTATCAAAAGACAAAGGCATACACCCTCTGACCCAAAAATTCCCCTCTGGGAATTTATTCTACAGGTACACCCACCATAGAAGAGCAGACAGGCTTAACGGTTACTGACTGCACGACCTTGTTAATGACAGCAAAACATAGGAAGCAATGGAACAAATGGCTCACTTATGCAACAGAATACTATAGGATTAAAAAGGAACGGGGAAGTGCTTTATGTACTGACATGAGACAATCCCCAAGATAGATGTACAGTTACTGGGGAAAAAACCCAAACTTTGTGTACAACAGTGTAAAAAGTATGTTCCCATTCATGTTAAAGATTACATCTCTCTCTATTTGCTCATCTGTACATAGACATCTCTGGGAGGACAAAAATCTGGACATAGACGTCGTCTTTGGGAAGAGCGATGGGTGGGTAGGGACAGGGTAGATGAGAGATATCTCCTTGAATACATTTTTGTACCTTTTAACTTTTGAATCATGTGGATGTATTATCTGGTCAAAATAGAAATATCAAAAAAAGTTTCTAAGATTTTTTTAGGCCTGAGCACCTGAAGCTGGCAGGACCAGACCATCTGCAGTTATATGCATTCAGGGAAGACAGGGGATGCCTCTCAGCTTCCAGCTTGGGCAATCCAATGTTTTTAGCCAATTCACACCTCTCTGCCTTAATTTCATCATGCAGTTAAGCACGTGTCCAAGGGAATGCATTTATTTGCATGGCTGTGCGTGAGATCACAATTTGGCCCTTCTGAGTAACTTTGGCAATTGCTTCTCTTTCACCAATTTCACCATTTCCAGTAATTTATTTTATTTTGTAAATCTAACAAGCATTTGTCATATGCAAGTCATGGAATTTAGTTTTATTGCCACCTTGTTTCTTAATTAAAATTAAATAATACGTGTAAAGCACTTAACAACAGTGCCTGGCCCAGAGTGACCCTTCAGTAAATGTTAGTCATTCTCCCAACTCCACTTAAAATTGTTTGCACATCTCTAAGCTTCATGGGAAATTATTAAGCACACTGAGCCCTCTCCTTGGGCTAGTTTCTATTTAATCAAACTTTGCTATTTTCACAGTGAGTGAATACACATCATTGTCTACCCCTTCTTTTAGATTGTTTTACATTTTTTAATCTTGAAATACTAATAGAAAATAATTTCTTATTTTCTGTTAATAGAAAATGCAGCAAAGACTATAAGAAACCCATCCATCTACCATCCAGATTGAACAGATTGATATTTTTGCATATTTGCTTCCCGTATTACATACCAAGTATTAAAGTAATAGGAGGCTCAGCGCCTGTAGCTCTGCGGCTAGGGCCCTGGCCACATACGCCAGGGCTGGCAGGTTCGAACCCAGCCTGGGCCTGCCAAACAACAACAACAAAAAAAAGCTGTATGTTGTGTCAGGCACCTGTAGTCCCAGCTACTTGGGAGGCTGAGGCAAGAGAATTGCTTAGCCCAAGAGTTTGAGGTTGATGTGAGCTATAACGTCATGGATCTCACTCTACCAAGGGTGACATAGGGAGACTTTGTCTCAAAATAAATAAATAAACAAAGTAAAATAATAAGAAACATATTTTAACCATATATATATATATATATATATATATATATATATATAACAAACATAGCTTATACAGAATTACTCAAAAATATATACATATATGCAAATAGTATATCTATATATACATACATAAAATATAAAAAGATTCACAGAAACAATGTATACAATAGC
The DNA here is from genome assembly GCA_963574355.1 of Loris lydekkerianus. Classification (NCBI taxonomy): domain Eukaryota; kingdom Metazoa; phylum Chordata; class Mammalia; order Primates; family Lorisidae; genus Loris; species Loris lydekkerianus. Next base: position 47,337 of record CAUYPK010151354.1, read on the forward strand.
AAGTACAAACAACTTCAGTTATGTTTGAGGGAAGGTGAAATGAATTATTAAGCATCTACAATATGATCTTATACATCAGTTAGAAACAATGGGGTGGATTGAAATGTCAGGACAGGAAAGTATCTAAGATAAACTATCAAATGAATAAGCAAAGTGCAAGGCATAGAGCTGGTATGTCTGTGATCCCACCTTTTTTTTAAGGAAGTACGTTTCTGTTCAGGGAAACATGAAAAGATGTTCATGATTCTCTGATCTTACCTCTGAAAACTGCAAAGGACTAGAATCAGGTCAGGAAACATTTATTTTCAACTTTATACATGTTCCTACATTATCGTTGTTTTGACGGCTGATAGACATTACTCTAGTAATAAAAATAACAAAACATTGAACGGGCATAGTTTTAATGTTATAATAAATGCGGTATAGCTCACGAAAGACAAATCAGAAAATGCAGGAAAGTACAAAAAGGAAAAGGAGCTCTCTCTGGTACATTTTCTAGTGATAAGTAACTCCCGTTTTGGTGTTTTTCCTTCCAGGTTCATCTGTAGGGGTTCTTGTCACTCGCCTTTAACCATATAAATAGAACCTTTTTTCCCACTAAACATTATCATCAGTATTTTCCTTGAGACATTTGTTATTAGTTACAAAACATTCCACTGAGTAGATTTACTGGTTACTAATACCCCATGCTGCAGACAGCTTCGAAATATTCAAGTTCTTGCTACTATGACATGCAATGCTACAAAGGAATATATATTTTTTGTAAACCTTTTGCTGCATTTAAGATTTTTCCTTTGGGTGGTTTCACAGAAGTTTAAATACTGGGTCAACCACATCTGGCCGGATTGCTTGCTTGCTTGCTTTCTTTCTTTCTTTCTTTCTTTTTCTTTCTTTTTCTTTTTTTTTTTTTTTTGAGACAGATTCTCAAGCTGTCACCCTGGGCAGAATGCCATGATGTCACAGCTCACAGCAACCTCAGACTCTTGGGGCTTAAGCGATTCTCTTGCCTCCGCCTCCCAAGTAGCTGACACTACTGGCACCTGCCACAACACCCGGCTATGTTTTTTGTTGCAGTTGTCATTGTTGTTTTAGCAGGCTCGGGCCAGCCTCGGTGTATGTGGCTGAGCTATGGGCCCACTGAGCTATGGGCCTCACCTGCAGATTGTTTTCCAGGATCCTCTTTCTTTTACCCTCTTGTTCACCCCAGCTCTCCAGTACTGGGGAACAATCATTTTAAAAAGCCATTCCTGAAAAAATTGGCACATCTAGGTGAAGCACGTGGGAGTATTCATTATTCTTTTCTTGCAAATATTCTGTGAGTTTTGAATTTTTCAAAATAAAACGGTAAAAAGGAAAAGAAAAAACATAGCTGAGGATGGAGAAGCAGGATGTTCCTGTAGAATTTGCATCTCTCCTAATTTGCATTTCCCTCATTTACATTCCTTTGAGATTGTGCCTCTTCTGTCCCTGGGAACTTTGAGCATTTTCCCACACGGTCTTCTACCAGTTACAGTTTCTCTTTTATGTTTTCCTATCCTTTATTTGATAAATAAAGGGTCAGACGTTCTATTATTAACAATTTATGAGATTTTCGTGTGACAAAAACATTAGACTCTCACATCTGCTACAAATCTTTTCTCTACTCATGTTTGCCTTGGATTTCGCCCTGACACCTGTTTTATTTTTATGTAGTTGACTCCTTAGTTGATTCCATAGCTGTCCATTGATTTCCTCTGTGATTTCTACTGTTATTTCTAAGCTAAGAAAATTCTCTTCCTCCTAAAGATTTGACAACTATTCAGCTTCATTTCTCTGTGGATTTTTTTTTTCTTTTGAGACAGGGTTTCACTCTGTCACACAGGCATCATCGTAGCTCACGGCAACCTCCAACTCCTGGGCTCAAGCAGCTCTCCCCAGCAGCTGGGACTACAGGCACCCACCGCAAAGCCTAGCTACTTTTTCTATTTTTTGTAGACATGGGATCTTGATCTTGCTCAGGCTGGTCTCTAACTCCTGGTCTCATGTGATCCTCCTGTCTTGGCTTCCCAGAGTGCTAGGATTAGAGGCATGAGCCATCACTCCTGGCCCTGTGATTGATTTTGATTGTGTATTATTCTTTGCTGTGTGACCTGTTGGTCCACCTGGACCTGGTTTTAGATTGGCTGTGGAAAGGGGAATCTCTGAGTTGGCTGACCTATCCCCCCATGCTCCTATCTAACCCCCTCTTCCCGGCTGCCCCTGGGGAGGTGCACTTTCTCTTAGATTGCAGGCTGGAGCATGGGTGATATGTGAAGTCCGGGAGCCATGCGTCCATCATCAGCAGGGAGGATTCTTGCTCTTAAGCCAATAACTGGCTTGACAGAGTATCCTCTTTTCCTAAGTTTTTATAACAGCTTTATTGGGATATAATTGAGCTTTATAGATAATAGCTTTGTATATTGAGATCTGTATCGAACTTTACTGAGATATAATTCACATATCATACAATTTACCCAGGGAAAGCATGCGATGAAATGGGTTTCATCATATTCACACAACCATAGTCAGTTTTAGAACATTTCCATCATCCCTCCAAAAGAAATCCCATATCACTAGCCATCGCTCCCCATTTCCCCTCAACTCCCCTACTCTTTCCAACCATTTTCTGTGTCTATGGATTTGCCTATTCTGGACATTTCATATAAATGGGATCATATGTTATATGGCCTTTTGTGTCTGACTTTTTCACTTAATATGTTTCCAAGGTCCATCCATGTTGTAGCTTGGACCAGTACTTTATATCTCTTTATTGTCAAATAGTATTCCACTGTATGGATATAACGTATTCCAAAATGAACGTTATTCCATAACATAACCCATAAAATGGGTTCATGTTATTTACCTACCGGTGGACACTGGAGTTGGTTTCTTTTTTTGGGGTGGGGGGATAGAGTCTCACTTTGTCACCCTCGGTAGAGTGCCAGGGCATCATAGCTCACAGCAACCTCAAACTTATGGCTTCAAGTGATTTTCTTGCCTCAGCCTCCCTTATAGCTTGGATTACAGGTGGACATTGGAGTTGTTTCCATTTTGGGCTATTATGAAAATGCTAGGCTGGGCTGAGTGGCTCCCTCCTGTAAACACAGCACTCTGGGAGGCTGAGGTGGGTGGATTGCTTAAGCTTAGGATTTTGAGACCAGCCTGAGCCAGAACGAGACCCCATCTCTAAAAATAAAAAAATCAGCTGGGCTTGGTGGCTCAGGTCTGTATTCCCAGTGATTTGGAAGGCTGAGGCAAAAGAATCGCTTAAAAACAGGAGTTTGAGGTTACTGTGAGCTATGATACCACAGCACTCTATCCAGGGTGACAGAGTGATACTCTGTATCAAAAAAAAAAAAAAAAAAAAAAAAAAATGCTGCTATGAAAATTTCCTATACAAGTTTTTGTGTGGACAAGTGTTTTTATTTCATGAGTATATATTTCTAGGAGTGAAATTGCTGGTCCCGTTAGTAGTTCTATGTTTAAGCCTTTTGAGGAACTACTAAACTGTTTTCCAAAGCACTGTGCAATTTTACACTTCTGTTAACGTTTCATGAAGCTTCCAATTTCCCCCCACATCCTTGTCCAACACTTGTGATTAACTGTCTTTTTCTTTTTTACAGTTTTTGGCCACAGCTGGGTTTGAACCCGCCACCTCCAGCATATGGGGCTGGCGCCCTATCCCTTTGAGCCACAGGCACCACCTGATTAGCTGTTCTTTTAATGACAGCCATCCTTAATTTTTAGTTCCCTGTTAAGTAATGGCATTGAGCACCTTTTCTGTGCGTAATGCCCAGTTCTGAATCTGTCTATTCAAATGCTTTGCTAATTTCAAAATTGGTTATTTATCTTTCTATTGTTGAGTTATAAGAATTCTTTACCTATTCTGGACACTAGTTGTTTATCAGATACGTGATTTGTGAATATTACCTCCCATTCTGTGGATTGTCTTTCACTTTCCTGATAATGTCCTTTGAAGCACAGAAGTATTTAATTTTGATAAAGTTCAATTTGCCTAATTTTTTTGTCATTTGTGGTTTTGGTGTCATATCTAAGAAGCTTTGCCTAACCATGGTCACAATGACTTATATCTATATTTTCTTCTAATGATTTTACAGTTTTGCCTCTTATATGTAGGCCTGCATGGCGTGAGGGCAGGTGTGAGGAAGAGGTCCCACTTTTTCCTTTGTACCTGTATACCAGGAGTCTCCATTTGCTGAAAAGACTCCTCTTTCTTTCTTGAATTGCCTTGGCACCCTTTTCAAAAATCAATTGACCATAAATGTAGGAGTTCTTCTCCTATTTAGTGATTTGCCATGTGCTTATTCTTTTGAAATAGGGGCAGGAAAATTCAAACAAATGTGAAAGAAAAAAGGTCTTGAAAATTTTTAAAGAAGACATTCTAGGGAAAAGAGTCTACTAGGATACTCACCTTCTGTAGAGAGGCTACAGCCACCTGCTCTGTCCGGCATGCCACAGACAGGGAGAAACATTCATTTAAGGAACTTAGAATGAATCAGTGGCCTAGAGCCTCTACCTCCTCATCAAAGCAATGTCCCAAGTAAGTCCTAGAGAAAGTTATATCTTATGGCCGTTAGGGCTTGTGGTTCGGGAGGCCCACCCTGCTTAGCTGGGACAGGATAATGGGAAGGGATATTCTGAATGTCACTTAACTTCTCTTAGCCTCCAAGCTGTCATCTGTGAGATGGGAATAATCTGGGGAACAAATGAGATAATGTGTGTGAATGTTCTATAAGCTGCAAAGTGCTGCGCGATGTTACTGGTGGTGACAATGGTGATGACGCTGAAAGGCAGACTCTCAGGATCATGCCTTCCAAGGGCCACCTCAACCTTACCCAGAACTGGATCCCTTCACCCATATTCCTACCATTGGCCACCCACCCCAAACCCTCTAGCAACAGGGAGCTCGGTAAGGCCGTTTTACATCTGCTCTCCTTACATGTTAGAACATTTTATTTTCTCTTGAGTCAAAAAATCAAAATATGACACAAAGGTAAAAAAAAAAGAGAGAAGAAAAAAATTATTATCAACTATGTATCAACTAAAAGTAAGAGCTACTTTTGTATAGTATTTTATCTGATCTTTCACATAATCCTGTGAGGCCAGTATTCTACTCTGTACCCCCATGTACAGGTGGGGGCAGGCTCAGGAGCTTACATGGCTTGCCCAGGGTGCCACAGCCAGTAAAGAGGCAGGCAGGATGTGAACCCAAAGCCCACACACATGACCCTGGAGCCGTTTCATAACCTTCCCCATTAATTCCCAAGTGAGATTCTCAGTTCACTCCCTGGGGATACATGGACCAGGGCTCGCCCTTCTCCTCAACATTGACCCTTGACCACCAGCCTCTGCCAGATGTTCACCTCACCAATGTTGCTGTGCAAAAGACGTCTCCTGACTACCATCCAAAGAAGGTGAGGAAGCTGAACTCTGTTCTCCATGGGTACAGACTTCTAGGGCTGGGCTGGGAGTTGGGAGGCACAAGAGGCAAGGAGCCCAGGACAGAGCTGTGAGTTCACCAGGGAGGGGAGACTCATCCTTCCCATTTGCAGGGCCCAGGGCAAGAGTGCACATTGAGGCCCAGAGGCCCATATATCATGTGTCTAAATATTCAAAACTTACAAATCATACATATACACCCCTATATAAATTGTGTCCTCTCCTCCTACCTCGATATGTATCTTCTATCTATTGATCAATTGATCAGCTAATGGGTCATACAGATATGCTTTGTATCTATCTAATCCCTATAGCATAACCTGCGAGGCCAAATTCAAATATAGTTCTAAGATTTCTCATAGTGAAGGGCCAGATCAGAGGAGCACAAGAGAACGGCCCCAGCTCACACCTGCTCCCTGCTTCTTCCTCTGACTCCATCCCACACAGCAGGGGCCTTGTGCATACATACCCCTGAAAACAGTAACCTGTTGGGTCACTCCATGGCCTTGGGACACACACATGGTCAGTGCATCTGTCCTTGAGAAGGCAGACTCAGGGAAGAGGCCTACACAGGCTCTGTGGGCAGGACTTCCAGGGTCCTGGGGAGCCAGTCCTCTTGGACATGCAGAACTTTTGCCCCACAAGGAGGGGCATACCTAGAGTCATCCCAAGCACAGGACTCAGGGCTGGGCCCCTCTTGCCCAAGCCTAAGGGCAGTGCTGATGACCATCATTTAGGGTCCCAGTAGGCTGGGTCCTGGCTAACTAAGACCTTTCTCCCAACCCGGCTTCCCGGGCCTTAGGGCTGCAAGTGGATGCTTCAGCGCTTCCGGCAGTACCTGGCATCCAAGCACGGGCCAGAGGCGATAGAGACGCTCTTCAGTGACATGGACAACATCTTTGTCAAAAGCCTGCAGAGTGTGCAGAAGGTGATCATTAGTGACAAGCACTGCTTCGAGCTGTACGGCTACGACATCCTCATCGACCAGGACCTCAAGCCGTAAGTGGGTGGGCAGGTGGCCCAGCGAGCCAGGAGATCATGTTTTGCACACTCTGCATCCAGACCACCTGGGCTTGAATCTCAGCTCCGCCACTTCCTAACTATATAACGTTGGGCCACTTTCTTTTTCTGTGCCTCAGTTTGCTCACTTATAGAATGGGACTGGTCATTGTGCCTATATCTTATAGGATCGTTAGGAGGAGTGAGCAATCTATTCAGAGCTCTGCGCAGTAGAAGAGTCATCTGCAGAGCTGGGAATCTTTCCCTTGCACCAGGCAGGAAACTTCAGGACTCCTCTGTGAGTCCCTGTGCTTTGAGGATGTAAAGTGCCGGGTAAGGGACTATCATTACAGTGTTGATCTCTACCAAGAATCTCGTGCACTCCACAGCGCTCACGGAAGAGGTCAATCTGACTGCAGGACATGCCTCACCTGACAGGGACCGCGGTGATGGCTTCACACCATACAACAGGCCATGGAAGCCTGGCGGGATTTGGGGGGAGCTAGAGGTCATGTAGCAAGTCAGAGGCAATGCCAGGCCCAGGGACCGAGTTCCTGGGCTGAGCAGCTCCCCACTAGCACCGCAGGCTCCAGGACCCTATTCAGGGTCTCCCGATGTGCTGAGGGGCTTTCTGAGCCAGGAGCAGGAGCCCTAAAACAAGATCTAAGTCAGGCCTTGGTTCAAGGGGAGCAGGATCCCAGCAGCAGCGGGTCTCCTTTGCCACTGCAGTGTGGCTATGAGTATCAGAGTGGATATCAGTGTGGGAAGAAGCTTGGGCGGGCAGCCTATGGTGGAAAGAGGCACTGGTCCTCTCCTCTCTCCCGTGGTGTGCCTGTCCTTCTCTGCCCAGCTTCCCATCTGTAAAAAGTGAGCTGTGAGCTGGAGATCCTTGGGCTGCTTTTGTCTTGCAGATAGTTTTTGGCCTTCAGAATGAACTTGTTTTTAACTTAGCTTTATAGACTTGGGCAGTGCCTGTGGCTCAGTGGGTAGGGTGCCAACCCCATATACCGAGGGTGGCGGGTTCAAACCTGGCCCCAGCCAAACTGCAACAACAACAACAACAAAGCCGGGTGTTGTGGTGGCGCCTGTAGTCCCAGCTACTTGGGAGGCTGAGGCCAGAGGATTGCTTGAGCCCAAGAGTTAGAGGTTGCTGTGAGCTGTGATGCAATGGCACTCTACCCAGGGCGATAAAGTGAGACTCTTTCTACAAACAACAACAACAAAAAACATAGCTTTATAGACAAGCTCTGAAATTTGGGAGATGCTTACTTAAAGGTCAGAATTTGGGGCTTTTCTAGAATTATTAGATGATCTTGGCATTCCGGGCTTGCATTCCTTTCCAGTTCATCACAGTCTCACCCTCTCTACTGCCTCCCTGCCACCTGCCACAGCAGGTCAGTTGCCATCTACAGCCACATTTGCATTGGGAATAGGAAGTTTTTCTACAGCAGGAGGACACCAGATCATTCTTAGACCTGCCCGGCTCTCCTCCTTTAACTTCCTTTTCTTTCTTTCTTTTTCCTTTTTTTTTTTTTTTCTTTGAGACAGATTCTCACCATGTCGTCCTTGGTAGAGTGCCATGGTGTCACAGCTCACAGCAACCTCCAACTCTTGGGCTTAAGCGATTCTCTTGCCTCAACTTCCCAAGTAACTGGGACTACAGGCACCCACTACAACACCTGGCTACTTTTGTTGTTTTTGGTTGTCGTTGTCATTGTTTGGCAGGGCTGGACGCGAACCCGCCAGCTCCAGTGTATGTGGCTGGCGCCCTAGCTCCTGAGCTACAGGTGCCAAGCCTAACTTCCTTTTCTTTAACATGGAAAAGTGGAGGGAGCAGCCTGGCTGAACTAAGGGTGGAACCGGGTACTCCGTTTGGTCTGAAATTCCAAGGGACTCCAGGGACTGAGTAACCCTGTGGCTCTCCACTCTCTCCCTCTCTAGGTGGCTCCTGGAGGTTAATGCCTCCCCATCGCTGACAGCCAGCAGCCAGGAGGACTATGAGCTCAAGACCTGCCTCCTGGAGGACACCCTGCATATTGTGGACATGGAAGCGAGGTGAGGGAGGGCAGCCTTGGTCATGTATCCCCGTACATAAGAATTGGGGCTCCCACCAAGGAAGAGAGAGCACGTAGAGCCTTGGGACTCGAGTGCCCTTAGAGATAGCTCTGGCCTGCCACACCATCTGATAAACGGAGAAACTGAGATATGTCCGCATAGGGTCATCCTGGCTCAAGGACTCTCCCTCTCTGGGACAGAGCAGGGCCAACTACAGCTGTCTGAGATTCAGTCTAGAACAATTTCCTCAAAACTTTCTGATTATGGGACCCTGGAGTAGTCACTTCATTTCTCCAAGCCTCAGCTTCCCCATCTGCAAAATGGGAAATATTTATTTATTTTTATTAAATCATAGCTGTGTACATTAATGTAACCACAGGGTACAATGTGCTGGTTTTATATACCATTTGAAATATTTTCATCAAGCTGGTTAACATAGCCTTCACCACATTTTCTTAGTTATTGTATTCAGACATTTATACTCTACACTTAGTAAATTTAACATGTACCCTTGTAAAATGCACTGTAGGTGTGGTTCCACCAACACCTATTACCTTCCCTCTGCCTACCCCCTCCCTCCTCTCCCCTCCCTTTCTTCTTCCCTCTCCCCTCCCTCTCTTCTTTCCCCTTCTTCTTGGGCAAAAGTTGGGTTTCATATGAAAGCTATAAATTGGTTTCATAGTAGGACTGAGTACATTGGATACTTTTTCTTCCATTCTTGAGATACTTTGCTAGGAAGAATATGTTCCATCTCCATCCATGTAAACATGAAAGAGGTAAAGTCTCCATCTTTTTTTAAGGCTGCAGAATATTCCCCAAATAAGAAATATTTAATATATCTGCCTCTCAGAGTTGTTGAATTAATTTGCCAAGATAATGTACTGTGTAGTGCCTAGCTTAGGTTAAGTACTCAATAAGAGACTATTTATCATTATAACATATGTATACAATGAAAAACTCCAGGGTCGGGACTCAGGAATAGATGAAGCCAGATGCTCGGTCAATGTTGGCTGGGTTGCTCTCTCTCTCTCTCATCTCTCTCTCTCCCCCTCTCTAAACCTTTCCCCCTCTGCATTAGCTTTTCCCCGGTTGTTCAGCAAGACTTCGAGGGCTGATTCTCATTGCTGGGGATTAGGATACAGACCCATTCCTGAACCACTCACCATGACTCTAATTGACCAGGTATAGGTCTTGTGCCCACCTCCCAGGAATGGGGGTCAACTCCACCTAAGCCGCATGGGTGAGAGAAGGAAAAGTGGTTCTCAGAAGAAAAACTGAGGTACTCTTGGACTAAAGAAGATGAAATGAATGCTGAGCAGGCAGAAAGCACAGGTGTCCAGTGTTCCTACCATAACTTATGCATTCAACAATCATCTGAGCCCTACTCTGAGCCACACACTGGGGACATAGTAAAGAACACAACAGAACTAACCCCTGCCTTCATAGAGTTTATGGTCTGGGGAGGAAAGGAGACTTTAAACCAGAAATCACAACAGGTGCGTGCTACTCAGCAAGGGAGCCTTGGGGAACAAATAGGAGATGATTCCTCTGCCTCCTTCATGGCACCTGGGAAACAGCCAGTGGATGGCTCCACAAAAAAAGTAATCCTGATGGGGGTACACCAGTTCAGGGACCTACCTGGCTTGGGTCTTAGGGCCCCACCAGGTGCACTTTTATTAATTCTGTGTTTCTCCTGCCTGTCCAGGCTCACAGGAAGGGAGAAGCGAGTTGGAGGCTTTGACCTCATGTGGAATGATGGCCCTGTCAGCAGAGAAGAGGGTGCTCCTGACCTCTCAGGGCTTGGGAACTTTGTGACCAATACGCACCTTGGTATGTAGGGACAGGTGAGGAGGGAGCATGTTGTGTGAAAGTTGCATGGTGCAGTTCCACAGAGATTAAGACCTGCAATGAAATTGTATGGCGAATAAGGAAGGCTGGAGCTCTCTCATGGCGTGCAGCAACTTTATTTCTTTCACCAAAGCTTATATAGGCAATACTACACGTACACACAATCAATAAACATATGACTTAAACCTTAGCCCCAGGCCTCTCACTGCCTGGCACCTATGGGTCTACGGACTAACCGATAACCACTTCACTAGCATTATCTAAAGTTATTCTTATGCTACGTAATCAAAAACAAAATCACAAAACAAGGTTCTGGGGGAATAAGCTGTTTGAATGCTTGACCTTTAGCAGACCTTCTGGAGGCAGTCATTCATCTTTAGGGAGTAGTCTGGAAATTCCTAAGATGTACAGGTACCTGCCTGCAGGCCTGCCCCCACGAAGCCCGGCCTTTAATCACTTCTAAGTGACTAGGCCTTTAGCCACATATGGAGTTCTATCCAGTTTTTTTTTCCTTTCTAACTCACAAAAGACTTCAAACTTGCCTTACAAACTGGAACCATTTATAAAGGCTTATTTATAGGCTTTCCGCCTATAGGAGCATAAGGGATGGGCCATGGGAGGTGCCAGAAAGTCTAGGAGGCAGTTTGGCATAATGGGTAGATTGTTAGACTTTAATCTGCAATTTACAAGCTGTCTGACCTTGGGCAAGGGACTTAACTTCTCTGTTCTTCATCTGTAAAATAGAGATTAAATGGTTTCTAGCTCAGAAAATGCCTGGAATACAGCCTGGCATATAGTGAGAAATATTATTATTTATCTGTCAGGAGATGGATGTCAAAAGGCATAGGTAGAAAATAAACAAATGAGAAAAAGGTATAATATGTTGTTAAGAGAAATTAGGACTTCAAGGCTTGACTTTAAACTTGGTTTCTATAAAGTGAAAATTTTTCATGATTATAAAAAGTATTCACACTCATTGTAGAATATTTGAAAACTAAAGAAGGAAATAAAAAACCATCCAGACATAAGCATCTTTAACAATCTGGTGTATTTCCTTCCAGTTTTTCAAAAATGCATATATTCATACTTTTTCTTTTACAAAATTGGCATTGGCCTGGAGTTTCAAGTCCCACTTTTCCATGCGGCATTTTCTATTGAAGAATATTAATTAGGAGCCTCCTTTTTTTGAAGCAGTTTTTGGCCAGGTCTAGATGAAGTGTTTTACATATGTTATTTCATTTTATCTTTAGACAGCTTGCATTGTCATTTTACAGGTGAGGAGATCGTCTCCAGAAGTTAAATAATTTGCTGAAAGTCTCAGTCATAAGTGATGAGTTGGACTTGAGCTCCAGTCTGATTCCAGACCCTGAACACTTGAACTACTAGACTCTCTTGCTCCTTGGCAGAGTTAAAAACAAAATTTACCATACTTCACCTTGTATATATGCCAAAATTTACTAAACCAATTTCTTGTAATTGGATACTTGGCACAATTCCATTGTTTTTTACTTTTATAAGTAATGCCATGATGAACATCCTCTCAACCAAAATTCTGGCTATTTCCTTAAGACAGATTCCTAGAAATAGAATTACTAGGTCAAAGGGGTGGACTTAATACAACCAAATTTCTTCCCAGAAAGTTTATACATATTTGCCAGTTTTGAATTTAAAAATAATCAACTTGCTAGGTAAAAAGTACTGACTTATTGTGGCTTATGCATTCTGTGGATTACTGGTGAGGTTTTGTTTTTTTTAATTTGCATTTCTTTTATAAGCTGCCCTGACTCTTTTACCTTTTGTTGTATTCACTACCACCTGCAAGAAACACTTGGACCCGACTTCAGGCATAAATCAGATGGTGATTTATTACACCTGTGCAGGGGGCCACTGCCCAAAGGGCAGGTGGCCCTGAAGTGAGGAGCAGGAAGCTGGCAAGTACAGAAGCAGAACATGACAGTTAGCTCAGGGTGGGGTTATGGTCAGGGGGCTACAGCATGGCAATTAGCACTGGGACAGCTCTTGGGAGGCTCAGTAGCTTGGGAAACTCTGCTTGAGTAAGCTTTCACCATTGTTTTACCTGTGGCTAGGAGTCTTTGGGAACTTCCTTATTCTATTCTGAAACCTGTTCCCAGATTTTCCCCAGGGGAGGGGGGGGTGTTTGAGACGTGCAGGGACTCAGGCTGAGACAGTTAGGGGCCTTTAGGGGTCTTTTTGCTGAGTTGGTATTACACTTTCCATCAGTTGTTTGCCGTTTTCTAAGTTTAAAAAGCTTTGGATGACTATATAGCACTTTTCAAGCTTTAATGTGCATATGATCATGTGGCAATCTTGTTAAAATACAGATTATGATTCAGTAAGTCTAGGGGGGGGCACCCAAGATCGAATTTCTAACAAGCTCCTGGTGATGGTATATTGGTTAACTATTGCTGCATCACAAATCCTCCTCAAACCCAGCATCTTAAAACTACTATTTTATTTGCTCAGCATTCTTCAGGAGAATCTTCAGGAAACACTTGAAGAACCCAGGTCACTCAGATGGCTGCTGGCATCTGGCAGATTTACTGAGGCTTGATGGCCTGGGATAGCCTCAAGCTGGGGGTTGATTGATAATGGCTGTCAGGGGACCCCTCATTCCCTGTGGCTGCTCATTCTCTAACTATCTAGCCCTGGTTTTTTCATAGGATCGACTGAGGGTTCCAAGAAGGCAGGAAAAGACATCACAAAGCCTCTTGAGGACTAGCCTCAGAAGACCCATATCATTCTGCTATAATCCATTAATCAAAGCAATTGCTAGCCCAATCACCTCATAAGGAAATAGATTTCAAAGTCACCTTGCAGACAGGTGTACCTATAGGAATGGAATTGTTGCAGCCATCTTTACTAAAAATGCACCTCAGATATCCATGCTGCTAGTTCCTCAAACCCTGTTTGAGTAGTAAAGGTGGAGAACAGTGGCTCTCCCCTGTATATTGGAATCAAACCAGAACTTTAAAGAATACTGATGCCTGACAGAGAGAAAGATATGGTTGGTCTGGGCATCAGTATGTTTTAAAGCTCTCAGGTGACTCTAACATGCGCCCGTTTGAGGGTCTCTGCTTTAGAAGTCTCTAAAATATTCCTAGGTTTCCAGCTGGGTGTTTGGGTGGGTGGTGGTAAACACAGAGGAGCTGGCTAGAAGTAGGAAGAGTACTGCTAAATTGAGCTAGCGAGGTGCTCAGGGACATCCAGATGAAGATAACTCAGAGATGAGTCTAGAACCCCAAGAAGAGGGTTTGCATTGGACACGAAGACTTGGGAGCTACGACTGACCTAGATACAGCTAGAGCCAGGGCTCCATGGAACTCCCTTTGGGAAGTGCTAAGGATACACCTAGTGAGCTGTCAGCTCTGGGAAGCCTTAATGGCTGGTGAGTGCGTAGGAGGCAGGAATAGAGTTTGGGGCTCAATCAAGGCTGCCAGACACCTCATGGTCAGTACTAGGGACACAAAGAGTCTATTATTCAAACAGCATCTTCAAGTATCATCAATGTGCCTGGCACAAGACTAAGTGACTGTGGAGTTTCCTCAAGATCAGCTCTGAGAGCAGACAGTAAACAGGTTAATACCATGAATGTGCTGCAAGAGGAGGCATCTCAGCGGCTCCCAGCAGCCACTTGGCTGTACTGCCTGAGACACACTTCTGAGACCAGGGTCCGCTTGTGGGGAAAATGCATCTCTTAGCCAATTGTGCCTGGAACATAGGCTGGGTAATAGAAGAAAGCTAGCATTCCTGGGCACCTCTTAGGTACTAGGCACTGTCCTTTAAATGCATTTTCACTGAGCAAGGCCAGGAGGAAAGGCCCAGTGCAGTAGTGGTTGATTTTGGCTCTGGCACCTGGTAGCCTGGGATCAAATGACTTACCCTCTCTGGGCTGGTTCTCCCGTCTACACATCTTTCCTGAGAGGACTCAAGTTCCTCCGTGTTCAGCACCTGTAGCAGTTCCCAGCTTGAGGGAAGCCCCCAACTGATGTTAGCTTTTGTTGATGAATCCTTATGTTCACTGCATTAAATTAGGAAGTATCCTGGTTTACAGACGGCAAAACTGATGTTCAAAAGGGTAAATGACCTGCTTGATGGCCATGACATTCAGGAATGGAGCCTCAAGCCATGCACAGTTGCAGGGCTCCTGACGACCCCTGCTCTCATCAGGTAGTGGGGGCACAGGCACCTCCACTCCTCACAAGGGTAGGTCATCACAGTCAATGCTCCTTCTCTTACAGGCTGTGTCAACGACCGGAAAAAACAGCTGAGGCAGCTGTTCTGCTCCCTTCAAGTCCAGAAGAAAGCTTCCAGTTGATCGCCGGCTGCTGGGAGGAAAGTGGCCCTGCGAAGGCCACCCAGGCCTCTCCTCACCCCAAGATTCCAGCACAGCCGCACCTTACAGCATTAGCCTCCCTCCCTCCAGCCTGGCATCAGCTTTGCTGGTCTCAGCAGCCACTCCTTGCCACTTGGATTGGGCCCCCTGGATCCTATCTCTGGGCATCTTTGCACAAAGACACAGCCAATACCCAGGACTGGATGTGTTTTAATCTTAACAGATTGGCTTGGTGATTGGGCCCAACAAGGACAAATGCAGCAAGTTCTGCTATCCTAGAGAGATCACACCTAATAAATGAGCACAGGCCTCACTTGGAGAGTCATTGGGCACCAGACCTGTCTCAGGGATGCTCTTTGCTGCAGCCAAGTCCTCTTGGCTTTGATACTCAGATGTCGCTTAGATCACTGCTTAAAGGATCCTTCGGGACCAAGAGTTCAGAGGTGAAGGAACTTGTGTTTAAGCTGTGCTTGCAAAGCAAGCAGTTATTAGGTTGTGTGTTTACCGGGGGTCTAGGGATTTGCTGAGCCTTACACCAATCCTCTCCCTGCACATCAGAGGAACCCGACCGCCATTTGAAAACCAGTGGGCCAGAGCACCCCCACTCTCAGGTGGACAAGGTAAGGATCAGGAAGCAGAGCTGCTTAGTGAGGGTGTCTGGGAAGGTGCATTTACCCAAGTCAGCTGAGTGGCCTAGTGCCTCTCTAGGGCTTCCTGTTTGAGGTTGGGAGCTAAGCTTTCTAAATAAGAAAGCCTTGTGCTCCTGGACAAGATTGGACAGTTAGGAATAAGTAAAAAATGTCTGCATTCTTCACATTCCTAAGCCTCTTCTTGGTTTAAGAAGGGTTGCAAGAGCCAGACATGGTGGTGCATACCTATAGTTCCAGCTTCTCAGGAAGCTCGCTTGAGCATAGGAATTCGAGGCCACAGTGAGCTATAACACCACTGTACTCCAGCCTGGGTGACAGACACCCTGTCTCTTAAATAAAAGGAGATTATATAACAAAGGTAGGCTGATGGGCTAATGGGCCTATGGGGGAACTTACTAAATCACTCTTCTTGCTTCAGGGCAGTTATTCTGACTACAAGTGGCAGAATTAGATCCTTACATTAGGCCTAAAGGGAAGGCTTTTGGAAAGAAAATATTGGCATACTCAAAGAGATCAAACCACCTTCATGAAGGCCAGAAGCCAAGCTACTTTGGACCTTCTGCCTCCAGAGCGTGAGGACTTCTTCCCCTCATCCTTTTGACCAAAGCAAGCCTGGACAGCCCTAGCTAGACATGGGCTGCAGGTTCCCTATTTCCTGGAGAAAGAGAGCTAGCCCTTATTTGGGCTAGTGTCCACCCTGCCAGGTGGGAAGGGGCAGCATTAGTGAAATTGTCAGCCAGTCATACCATAGAGTGTCTACCAAAGTGAATTCTCCAACTCCCTACTTAATTTACATTTAAAAATAGGTAATATGTTCATATGGCTTAAAACCCATAGTTTAGAAAAGGGTATATGGTAACACCTTTCCTCCCGCTCTATGCCCCAACCCGAGTTGCTGTTCTGAGGGAACCATGAAACGCCTACACACAAATGATTAGCTTCTAAGACACCTGTTTTGCTCCTGGCTTTTCTCACCAAACAGGTCTTGTAACTTATCCCTTTTGTTATTTTTGTTTGGGATTAATTGAGGGTACAAAGAATTAGGTTACACTGATTACCTTAGTTAAAGTCCCTTTTATAATTGTGGCTTGTCCCTTATTCTCCATTATAGTTGTATAGTACTCCACTATCAGGAACTGATTCCTTTAACTAGATCCTTGTGGATGGGCATTTAGTTTATTTCCAATTCTGCCTCTTGACTTCTTAGGTCTATCATGGAGAAAACAGTAGTAACTTCTAAAAAACTCAAGAGGATGTAAACCTGTAGGTCTGGGCCAAACTTGGCTTATGTAAAATGTTTTGACTAACACCCATGTCTTTAAATGTTTTCTGAATAGAAATATTTTAAAGATAGGAGATTCAACTTAACAATCTGAATTTCTAATTTCTCTTAGAAAGAACTTAAATCTGGCCATACCAGTCTGTGTTACTATCTAACTATTGGCCTGAGCCACGTGGAACAAGGGGAACAGGTGAGGGCCCTTACCGTGCTATTTGTTGTTATCTGTCTGGTCCCAGGTTCATTTCAAGACAGGTATCACCTCCCTGCCTGCATAGCTGGCATTCTAAAAGAAGAAGTGTGCCCTCAGTGAGGGACCTAATGAGGTAAAGACTAGAAGCTGCTGTTCATTCATTCAGCTAACGTTTATTAAGACCTCAATCAACACAGAGACAGCTGTGTCCTCACAGCACATTCCCACTAGGACCTCTAACCACCGAAGGAAAATGGGACTCTAAGCAGCACTGACCTGGCCGTTTTCAGAGGTGGTGGAGGGGCATGCTTGACACGTGTAGCATGTTAAGTAGCAGTCCCACTCGCCCAACCCCAATGCAGGACACTCTGTAAGGCTCTCCTGACTAACAAGGGCCACAGCAGGTTGACAAGCAGCACCCACTCCTGGAAGCAAACGGAAAATGGGCAAAAATGGAGACAGCAGTGGAAAATGTGTGTCTACCCCATCAATGGCTGTGGTGAACACACAACACCGAGGGTTTGTCTTCATTCAGAAACCACTTTTGAGCTTCCTGCTTTATTCCAATTCCGTTACACCTGTCTGAAAGCGTCCGTCCTCCAGAGAGGAATGCTGGTATGAAGCTCCCGCTCTGCCCTTCTCCATGTGAACAGCAGGCCATTGTTGAGAAGTGCCTGTTGCAGTCATTCTCACACCCCCACAGGCTCTGCCCCACACTCCCACTGCTGGCTGCCAGGGCCGTCAATAGGTCTTGTGTGCACTGAGCCCTGGTGGTCAGTTCCAGCAGACACTGACAACCTGAGGCTTCCATCTTGCCAACGCAGAGCAGCCAAGCACTACAGACAAAGAGGCTACGTACAGAGTCATAGCCAGATTCTTGATGCCTGTCCCTGTAAAGGGCAATGCTTTCCTTGCAGGTTTCAAGCTTGGAAGGGACTGGGTCTTCCAGACCCCAGGGGGGATGCTGGTTATTAGTCCCCCATCTTGCTTTTTGAGTCTCATCCTTTCAGGATGATCTTGAGAGCTTTAAGCTCATCTTGGTTGAGAGGGCTCAAGTTAAAACCCTTCAGCTCCGGTTTGCCTAGGAGAGAAGACAATCCATCAGCAAGTTGGGGCTCCCACTGGTTCCGGAGTCAGGCCCAGGAAGGGGCTGACTCTGCATTAGTGCTGCCAAACCTGGTCTCAGGTCTGACAGGGATGGGGCACAAATTCTGCAATGTACCAGATGAGGCATTGCTACCTACTCCTGGGTCACCAGGAGCAAAGTCTTGGCTCTTCTGCCCAGACACCCCCAGAATTTTGCCACACGTGTGACCAATCTTAGATTTATCTACAATTTCAGCTCTGACCTTGACCACCTGATTGAAGCCTTCTGAGTTTCCTCAGTCAAAGCTATCCTGGTCCCCACCCCAGGCAGTTCCTGGAACCTGGCCAAGAATCCATGTTGATGGCTCTCTGCCCTCCTGGTTTCCAGCTTCCCCCAGGATAATACCTTGGGCCTCAAAGAGGCGGTTGACCTTCACTTTAAGTTGTTTCCGGAGTTTTTCTATTTCTTTGTCCAGATGATCCTGATCTACAAAAATAAGGTGAGTGAACAGAGAATGAGGTTATACCACAGTCTGACTCAGGGAGTAGTGATGCCAGCCTTCCCCATACCCTTTGACAGCAAGGGGACTTAGCATTCGGAAAGGAAAGGGGGACCTCAGAGACCAATTTAGGAAGGACTAAAGGATACAAAGGACATGACCTGTCCAAGACCACTCAGAGAGCAACACCAGGATTTAGACTACCCTCTAAATTCAGAATTCATGGAAAATTCAAATGCAAGAATAAAATGAAGCACCTATAGACCCAGACAAACCTAGATGGCTGGAAAATGGATTGCCGAGGAATTTTATAAACCCAAGTACATCAAGGTAAGGAATTTTTAGAAAAGCGTTATTGTGGAAATACATCACCAAAATAATCAATGGGCAAGTCTTTTCTGTGAACAGAAAACGTATCCTAGAGTCACCAACAGCCCATGAGAAGAGTTAGCACGACAGTGGTGATTATCAAAGCCTGATGACCAATCGACTAAGATCACCCAACTAACTCCACTTGCTCTTGAATGACATCTGGCTAGTGTGTCTGCCCCACAAACTTGCATTCTGTGATGGGGAGAAGCCCTGAGTGGCCAAGCCTTGTAGCCTGGGAGATGGTTCTACTTCTCAATGTAAATGAGTAACCTCAGTGTCTCATGAGGTTATTTAGCCTGTGTCAATCCCCAAGAACCCTGAGGAAGGCAGGCATGGTGGCTCATGCCTGTAATCCTAGCACTCTGGGAGGCTGAGGCAGGTGGTCTACTTGAGCTCATGAGTTTGAGACCATCCTTAGCAAGAGCAAGATCCTGTCTCTAAAAAAAATAGCTGAGCGTTGTGGTGGGTACCTGTAGTCCCAGCTACTTGGGAAGCTGAGGCAAGAGGATTGCTTGAGCCCAAGAGTTTGAGTTTGCTGTGAGTTAGGATGCCACGGCACTCTACGGAGGGCAACAAAAGTGAGATTGCCTCAAAAAAAAAAAAAAAAAACCAACAAAAAACCCCAAAGAAACAAACAGACCCCAATGATGTTCCAGAACCCCTTCTAGGTATATCTAGGTACGATGACAAAACCACATTTGTGGGCTAAAAAGAGCCAAAGACCACAACTTGGACCCAGACAGGTAACCCCCCCTGAAAGCTTAGTCCCAACAGCTTCTAGCCTACTGCCAACACAATGACAATGTTTAATTTTAAAAACATATTAGTGGTGTTTTTCAAGAGAATAGTGAGAAACTTCTCCTATAGGTTGGATCTAGTTTCCGCCACTAAAATTTTTATTTCAAGAGGTACGGAGACATCCTATCTTTAGGGACTGAGGCAACCCGGCTGGGCCCTCTTGGCCATATTTTTTTTAAGGGTATAAAAGAGAAAATATGCATAACTTGTCCCTTTCCCAGCCAAGAACCCATCTGTATCCTGACTTTTTTGCTTTTATGATGTTTCTCAAAAAAATTTCAGGATCATGGCAGTGGAATTTTGAATACACGTAGACCCTACAGGTTCACTCCCAACAAACCTCCATTTTCAAACCCAGTCTCTTTTGTAGGGGATGAGAAAAGGAAAAGCTCACTCTCTCAAGCTCATTTCCAGCCATGGGTGGCTATGTGACTTGGTTCTGGACAATGGGTTGTTGGCAGGAAGTCCCAGGGAGGATGGACTTATTGCCAAAACAGAAGGTCAAGACTGTTTTGTGGAGAAAGCCTTTTGCCTTTCACTCAGCCTGGCATGAGGACCTGAGGCCTGCATGATGACACTGTAACCATAATATGCTAAGGGCTGAGGCAGCTGTGCCAGACCTGGACTGCATACGTCCGTACTCTTTACATGAGTACGCCACTGTTAAGCCTCAATTCAGGGGGCTGTCTGTTATTTGCAGCCCAACTCATTCCTCATGATAAAGAAGTACTGTGCTAGGCATACATACTATTCTATCTTATCTTCACAACTAAGTTAAGTGCACCCCCTTTTTAGAGATGACAAAGTAACTCACAGTGTCTGAACCTGTAACACAATCAAGCTGCCTAATGCCTGACTCTCCATTCTGATTTAAGAGCAAAGTTGTGGGAGAGGCAGTCATATCCCTAACCCACCTCAAGAGGCCTTACCTTTCTCAATCATCTCCTTTGTCTGAGGGTGAGGCATCTTGATGAACATGTTCCCGAAGCAAACCATCACATCTTCTGAAATGGCAAATGGTTATTCCTTCAACAAATATTTTTGAGCACTTACTATCTGCCAGGCATTATTTAAGACCCTGAGAACACAGCAGAAAAAGCTAAGTTCCTGCCTTTATGGAATTTATGTTATAAAGGAGGAAAGAGAATAAACAGAGGTATAATTTCTCAGACCCTGATAAGAGCTGTAGAGAAAAATCAGGCTAAGAGAGACAGGGAAGGCTAAAGTAGAGGAGGAACTTATTATTTATACCAGGCAATCCAAGAAGACCTCACTGATTATGTGACATCTGGGCAGAGACCCAAAGGTAAGAGTATGAGCCAGACAGAGGAAACAGAACAACAAATATCAGTAGTGTACTTTAGGTGTTAGGAACAGTAAGGACACGGTGATGGGAGAGTCATGAGTGAGGAGAGTAGAGGAAGTGATATTGGAGCGTTCATGGGGGGCTGGGTTACACGGAGTCCGGCAAAACTCTACTTTTTGTTGCAGTTTGGCCGGGGCTGGGTTTGAACCCACCACCCTCGGCATATGGGGCCGGCGCCCTACTCACTGAGCCACAGGCGCCACCCAGGACTCTACATTTTGCTCCAATAACATGAGGAGCAACTGGAAGGCTACACACATTTCAGTATACTTTCAACAAATAGAAACTTCCTCCCTGGGTACTCAAGGTCCTTCATTACAGCCTGCTCTCTGCCCCTCTCTCCAGCCATGCTTACTCTTCCCATATGCTTACTCTACCACAGCCACTTGGCCTCATCCAAAAGGCTCCTCCTCTGGATATTCTCAACATCCAACATCTACCCCAAGTCCAAGTCCATCTTTAGCTTTCTCAGTTTTCAATTATCTATTTTATATTGTTTTTCTCATCTGAAGAACACAAAGGCAGGAACTCTCAAGTGTCTGCCATTGTCAAGGAGCCAGGAACTAAGGCCTGTCACTAAAGTGAGCACCTGGAATCCTGAGCCACAGTATGCGTCAGATCTGCACCATTTGCTCTTCATTTCCATGGGATGTTTCAATTTCCCATAAGGCTAAGTCACACATGTATGGCCTCCTGCCTGGTCTCTATCAGAGACAAGGTGAAGGCCTTAAAAGAAAAACTGGACAGGTCTCCAGGGCTGCAGTGAGGAGGTTTCAACTTACCAGAGAGGCTGAGATCCTTCTGCAGGGCCCTTAGGCCCTCTCGGTTCTGATTCCTTTTAATGTCCAGGTCTACAATCTGAAAACCACAGGGGCAAAAACAAACTCAGCTACTTCTTGCCACAACCTGTCACCTCTTGACAGACATAGGGTTGAAGAGATAAGGCATTATTCCTAGGTTACATCCAATGTCCTGCCTAGAATGGACTGATGAGTGAACCTATTTCTTCTCCCACTCAGCTTCCAAGTCTTTAAAGACAATGATTTATGCAGGCACTCTTTCCCACAGAGAAGCTGCTAAATGGGTAATTTTTTATTACCCACTCAAACCTTAGGTCACATCAGAACTGCTGAAAATTACTAGAAACTTCTCCCCTCCACATTGTGATTAAGCAGGCCTAAGAAGCTCTATTTTGAACAAACTTCTCCAGCTGACTCTGACTTAGGAGTATGAAAAACTCAATGACACTAGACTGGAACAGCAGAGGTAGGGGCACTGAAATGGTGGTAACAGCAGCTATTGATGAAGCAAAAAGGCAGTACAGCATGCTGCTTCAGAGTGCTGGCTCTGTGGCTGGAGTGCCCAGGTTTAAGTCCTACTGTGTAATTTCACCTTCCTATTTACACCTCTGAAAAGTGGAGACAGAAACAGTACCTACCTCACACAATTGACTGAGCCAGATATTGAATGAGTTAACACAGTACCTGACACATAATCGGTACTTGATACACTTGTCTTATGATACCCAGCACACCCTGATCCAGTATATGATAGGCTCTTCCTCTTCTCATTAAGTACCTGACCAATCACCACTGCATTCTATCTGAAGGTGACTGAGTTGCTAATGAACCTACAAAGGATTCATTCTTGACTCCTGTTCCCTTGCCCCTTTATGTAACCATTATCACACCATACATAAGTCTATTTCCAAAATATATTTCTGGCCCTTTCACTTCCCTCCTCCACCACCACCACCTAATCCAAACCCATCTCTCGTCTGGACCATGGCAATGGTCCCTCATCCACCTCCTTGACTCCATCTTGCCTTTCTCTATCTGTACTCCACCCAGTAGCCAGAGGGATCCTTTTAAAACCTAAATCCAATTACATCACCCTCTTTCCCTCATGAATTCCCGTCAAAGACTTGGCACTTAAATGAGAAAATGACCTAAACTCCTTATGAGGCCCTCCATAAACAGGACCTCACCTTTCCCCACGTCCTCACCCAGCTCAATCACAAGGCTCTTCAGGCCCCTTTTCTGTTCCTATTCTCTCCAGAGGGCCTTGACTGACTGCGCCCATACCAACCAGAGGGCCCGGCAACTACGTTTTGAAACAAGCTCAGGGAAACTGCCCAGGATTGGGATCCGGAGAGCACGATAAGGGATAAAAGGACGGAGAGGGGATGCCCAGCTCCGAGGAGGCGCTCTCTTAATGCCAGCCAAACGAGTGCCGCGCTGAGTCGCATCAAGCTTTCGACCCAAGATATCTCACAACCACCCCATGTCGTCTAGGAGCCATTAAACCCCCTGCCCAGGCCGACTCACTGCTACGCCGTGCGTGTCCCTACGACGCTCCCCTCCAGGCCCCAGCGCCCCGCAAGGGCCCCCACCTGCCGCTTGTCCGCCAGCACCTCCTCGGCGAGCTCCTCTACCTCGACCAGGTACCGCAGCACCCGCTCCGCCTCCGGTGACAGCATGGCGCCCACTGACTCTGGTTGAGCCTCTGAAAATACTCAGCTCAAACTCCGCCGGGGCCCAACTCCCGTTTCCCCTGCGCACGCGCAGCTCTGACAGCTCTTCCGGTGCGCCTGCGCAATTAAAAGAATGAGAGAGGCGCGCAAGCTCCAGCTCACGCAGGACGGACGCGAGAGGCGGGACCTAGCTTTGGAGGCGTGTCTGGAGCGCCTCCTGCAGGCCCAGAGAGCGCAGTCCAGCGCTGCCTCTTGCCCAGCCCTTCAAATATTTGTTGAGCACCTACTACGTGCCAGGCAGTTTTAGGTGTTAAGGATGCAGCAGTGAACAAAACGAACTCCCTGCCCTCGTGTAACTTAATCCTAGTGGGAAATACCGACAATTAATGGCAAAACAAATAATTATATACTGTGGCAGGTAGTGATTAGTAGTGGAGAAATAGCAATCATTCTTACCCTATTTAAGGGACACCAAGAAGGCCCATGTGTCAGTGTGGCTTATATTAGCCTCTGACACCTTCAATTTTCAAATTATAAGCGGGCGGGAATAAAAATTCCCCTACTGTCTCTCCATAGGATCAGAAGGAGGAGGGAATCATTTCTAATTCAGTTTGGCCAGTGTTGACTCTAGCCCCTGGGTGTGGGGCCCAATGTCCAGAGTGGTTGACCTACACCTATGAAAGAGGCTGAAAACTATGGGCAGTGAGCAATGAAGCACTATGTCATAAAAGCAAATTACTGTGACCTGTGACCTCTTGAAGGAGGCAGGGAGGTGAAAAATGGCTGCCCATCTGAATCATAGTGTTCCCTATAGATCTTCACCCCCAAACCCTTCATTGTGCACTTGGAAAAAAACAGGGCTCAGAAAGAGGCAAGGACTTTGAAACGTCAACAGCAGAACTGATTCTAGAACTGTGACCTCCCACCCCCAATTGCAGATTTTTATTTTCCCCTTTTAACCTCATGTAACCAAGCCCTCTCACTCTCCTTGTCTTCCTTACTTGAATTTCAAAGCAACATTTGTATGGATGGGATTATTACTGGCCCATTTCACAGGTACAGACTGAGGCCAGGAAAGGGGCAGTGCCTCATCACATAGCAAGCTGGGAGGGTCTGGAAGTGCCCTGGTGTTCATACCACAGCTGCCTCTGGGCTCAGAAAAAAACTCTCCCCCAAATTGTGGCTCCAGAAGCCCCAGCAGCACCTCCTCTTTCCCTGGCATTTGGCTGCCTTCAGCTAATTTTCCCTGCAGCCGCCTGGTGTGGGAAAGGAGGGAGATTCATTAAGGATTCCTCATTGAGGGTGAATTTGTCGCCAAACCCAGGATGTTTTGTGTAAACACCTTCTGGTTCAGAAATGCAGACACAGGCCCTGTGAAGAAAAGGCGGCCATCTGCCAAAGGAGAAACTGGGCTCACCAGGCATCTCTGGAGCCTGAACCCTAGCACCACTTAGGGCCCAGAGAGGCTAGACCAGGTTGACCTCTGACCCTTGTCAGGTGGGTCTGGATGGGACAAGCTGAGAGAGGATCCCGCATTAGTAGCTTCTTGACAGTGATTGGCCATTAGAGGCCACCTCTGGCCCCTGGAAGTGTTGGGGAGGGAGTCATACTCATATACAAGCCTTTGAGTTGGTCAGACCCTAAAGGACTTCTGGAGATCACTTAGGTGCCAGCAAATATTTATTGACTTTCCATGCCTTGTAATAGAGATTCTGCCATAAGTAAAATCAAACATGGTCCCTGCCCACAGAAACTCCCAGACTGGTGGGAGAAACAACCAACACATGAACCAGTAAATATATCTTATGTCAGGTGGTAAAAATGCTTATCTTTTATAGAAAAATAGCACAGAGCAAGGTGGAAAGGGAGTGATGGAGGGACTGTCTGAGATGAGATGGCCATAGACGGCTTTCCTGAGCACATGGCATTTAAGCCGGGGTAGGGAGAAGGTGAGAGAGTGAACCATGTAAGTATCCGAGGGAAGAGTGTTCCAGACAGAAGAAATAGCAGGGTAGGTGGAACAGAGTGAGTGAGGAGGAAAGGATAGGAAATGAGGTCAGGGAGGGGAAGAAGGAATTGAGCATATAGGATTGTGGAAAGCACTGTTGGTGCCCCACCCAAAATCAACTAGGAGGTCACCCATCTTCCCACTTATCTCTGCTTACGGACACAAGTTCAATGGGGAATGCCAATGAGTTAATGCCCACAAGTGTGAACTCCTTGCAAGAGAGGAGTTAGAGAATACATACCCCAGTTTCCCCTCAGGCCCCCTTACAGGATACCATTCAGTGACTGGCACCCACACTTCTCCATAGTGGGGACCGCCCTCAGGCTCCTGAAGTCTTGGGGGGGCTCTCCTTCCCTCTATGCTGTAACCCATCATCTAGGGGTATGGAAGCCCATCTTCCCTACCTGGGGTGAGGGTGGGAGGCCAGTGTGGGTGGATAACTCTGAGGTTTAATGTGCAGGATCAGGGTGAAGCCACCTTCCACACAGGTTGCCTGAGATTGCAGCCCTGCTCAGCTTCTTCTTCTCCGTGCTGCCTCCCAACTCTACTCCTTTAGGGTCAAAATCCTCCAAGGCTTCCAACTCACTCAGTAAAAGCCAAATTTCTCTCAGAGGCCCACAGGGCCCTTCAGGACCTGCCCTGCCTCTCTGAGTCATCTCCCACCTCCTTGCTATTCCCCAAACAAGGTGAGCCTGGTCCTACCTCAGGGCCTTTGCACTGTTGGCTCTTTTGCCTGCACTTTCCATGATGCCTGCATGGTGCACTCCCTCACCTCCTGCAAGTCTTCTCTTAAGTATCACCTTCTCAGTGAGGCCCTCCCTGGTACTCCTGATCAATTTCCTCCGCTCCATTTTTCTTTTCTTTTCTTTCTTTCTTTCTTTTTTTTTTCATAGCTTTTGTCTCTTCCAGCATGCTACAGAACTTACTAATTATGGTTATTGTTAATCTCCCTCTGCTAGAAAGGAGGCTCCACGAGGGCAGGAATCTTTGTATCATTTGTTCACTGATGTATCCCAAGTTTCTAGACCAGTGCCTGGCCATAGCAGGTGCTTGATAAACATTTTTGAATGAATGAATGAGAAGAAGAGCCAGAATTTTTTTCTTCATAGAGATGAGTCTTGCTCATTCTTGGGCTGTTCTAAAACCCCTGACCTCAAACAGTCCTCCCACCTCAGGCTCCCAGAGTGCTAGGATTATAGGCATGAGGCACCACGTGGGCCCGAGGGCCAGGATTCTAACTTAAGCAGATTCTCTCTGAGGCCAGTCTCTTAAAGTGGGGAGTGGGAGCTGTAGATCATGCTGGGCCTTGTCAACTGAGGTAAAGGGATTAGATTTCATTCTCAGATTCCACTGGAAGGTTTTAAGTAAGCACTGACGTGATCAGGTTGACTTGTGAAAGCCCCCTCTGTGTCCCCATCTGGCTCTGGAGATAGCATGGGCTGAAAGATGCAAGGTGGTATGTCCTCTGGATTGTGGGAGGTTGATGATGGAGCTTGGAGAGGTCATGAGCTGTGGCTGCACTGAGCTGGGAGAGAACAAGGAGAGAGGCTGGGTCAATGTCTTGATTCTCCAATCAGCCTGGGTGGCTGCTCTACCAGCTCTGGCCGTGAGGAGTCCAGGCCAGGCTTCCCAGCTGCTGACATCATGCTCCTGTCCAACAGACGGTCTGTTTGCTCGCCTGGGTGGTCCCAGCTCCTCCCTACACTTCCTTTGTGCCCTTGTGGGCTTGGCAGGTGGAAGAGAAGCCTCTACGCCCTTTCTTCTCCTGACCCAGAGAATAATCCCTCACATTCATGTGAGTGTCCTCATGCCCTCGCTTCATCCTCCCACATCCCAGAGTAATGTAGAAAGCTGATTCCCATCGGGCAGATGAGGACACTGAGGTCAGGGAAGAGCTTGGGACCCTCCCCAAATCATGCAGCCAGATGGGGACACCAGGTGGGGACATTTCTCCCAATTCCCCACACCTCGATTTTCATCAAGCAACAGATGGCCCTGTGGCTTGACTTGAAAAATCTTAAGTGACCCTAAGGCCCCAGAATGTTCCACACCTCTTTGAGCTGGCTTTTACTATTTCTTTTAACACTGATTTCATTCATTTTCAATTCCATGAATAGATTTTCATTGAAAGAGAAGACTAAAGTTCCTTTTTGACCCTCCCCCCACTCCCACCTCAGTTCTTGCTAGTTTGGTTGTCTTTTCAGAACTGTCATATGCATTTAAAGCCATAGCTATGAACCCAGGTAAAAGCTGAGGGACTATTGTGAGGTGGTGGGGCAGGAAAGCACAGAACATGCACCTAGCACTTTGCAACTTTGCTCTTGGATAATCTTGATTGCTATATTGAGATCTCTCTCCTATTTTCTAATAGCTGCAAAATATTCCATAATGTATGAGCACTATAGTTCATTTGGTTATCTGGTTTTCTAAATTAGATTTTTTAATCACTGAAGTACAGAGGGTTAAGTTAATCCACCTCTCAGTTAATAGCACACAGTCATGACTTAGAATGCAAGAACCCTTTCTTGCTTATATTATTTTCTCCTTTTTTCTCCACCCCCACTCAATTTTGACCTCTCTGAAACCCTCTCTCCTGTTTTTTGACACATGTCCTTATTTTTTTTGCCTCATGGACTCCTAGTATATGTCCTTAAGCAGAATTTCTTGCAAAGTGCATAATGTTGTTTTATGTGTTGCTGTATCTTTTAAATTCTTACTGAGATATAACACACAGGGAGGAGTGCACAAATCATGGTGTATGGTTTATGAACTTTCAAAACTTGAACACACCCATGTAACCAGCGCTCAGATCAAGGAAGAGGGGTTAGCAGCCCCACAGGAGATACCCTCCAGAGCCTCTCAAGCGTCACCCCCAGGGTAACCACCATCCTTCTAACAACAGATTAGTTTTGCCTGTTTTTGAACTTCATGCAAATGGAATCACTCCAGGTATGCTCTTTTGTATCCGCCATCTTTTTGCTGACATTTCTGTTCATGAGATGTATCTATGTTGGGAGGATAGATTGGTCACGCTCAGTGCCATGGTGCATTCCATTCATTGTACGGCTACGCCACAACTGAACCATTCTACCTACCTTTGATGGGCTCTGGGTGGTTTCCAGCTTGGGGCCATTACAAACAATGCAGATATGAACATTCCTGTGTATGTGTCTGGGTGTGGGTATATTGCATTTCTGTTAGGGGGATACCTAGGAGCAGAATTGTTAGATATGTTCAATTTTAGTAGATATTACTAAACTGGGTATATGTTTTTAATCCGTATAACTATTTTTGAGTTGTAAGTCATATATGTTCCTTTTCTACTTTTTTTCCTTACCCTCATTTCACTTGTCCACTCCTTGGTTCTGGATGCCTGAGTTGCCTTTCTCTCCCACCAACACACACGTCACACTGAACGTCCTAGGATGGTGTTGCCTTGTCATGGGGCATGCACATGCACACTCCCTTTTGCTAACTACTATCCCATGCCTCTCTGGCATGGCTGTACTCATCAGCCTATGATACACATCCTCGCTGACGTGCCACATTTTTACAGCTTGCCAGTGTGGTGGCTGCGTCACATTTGTTGAACCATCCTCTTGTGGGTGGACATTTGTTTTCCATCTTTGCAGATTCTGACAGACCTGCAGTGGTCCTTCAGGAACATGTCCGCTTATCCTTGTATTTGAGTTTGATTTCTCTTCTGCCTCATCTTCTTCCACTCTTCTTATCTTTTATTGTATTTTTTATTTTTTATTACATCACAGCTGTGTACACTAATGCAATCATGGGCACCGTGCACTGGTTTTATATGCAATTTGAAATAATTTTCATCAAACTGGTTAACATAGCCTTCCTGGCATTTTCTTAGTTATTGTGTTAAGACATTTACATTCTACATTTAGTAAGTTTCACATGTACCCTTGTAAGAGGCACCGTGGGGGTGGTCCCACCAATCCCCCTCCCT
>CAUYPK010151355.1:0-12227 GCA_963574355.1 Loris lydekkerianus
TAACACATCCATCACAATTATACTCATTTCTTAATAGTTTTGAAATGTACCATTGCATTATGCACATTAGGTGAGGTCCTCACAAATACCCTCCCTCCCCTCCCTTCTCTCTTCTCTTCCCTTCTACTTTCTGGACTATAGTTATGTTTTGCCATTTGTATGAGTATGTAGGTGGTTATATATTGATTTCATAGTAGTATTGAGTACATTGGATACTTTTTTTTCCATTCTTAAGATACTTCTTAGTAAAGTATCAATTCATATTTTAATTACCTCATTTTTCTGCAATTCCAGTACTGGTGCTATAGAAAGTGTCTCTGGTGATGATTCCTGCTTTTTTTTTTTTTTTTTTTTTTCCATTTGCTCCAGAATTCCCCTTACTTTCCTAGTTTTTTTAATTACTGGATGTGCTGTCATGAATCTATTAGGACATATTTCTGAACAATCTCCAATTTAACAAAAATACAAATTTGGCTTGGAAAGTATAAGTGTACATGCGTATTCATATGTATGTATTTCAGGGAGATGTTTGAAACTATTATTTGTGATAGTTCCACTGGTACAAGTATGAATGTAAGATGCTAGGACTATTAGACACACTTATTCAAAATATTACTTCAAATATTACTTAAAATATTTACTTCTGCAACTTTGTGCATGATTCATAAGGTACTCAATAATCGTTTGAATTGATTTGAAGCATGTATAGGTATGCTGTTTGCTATTTAATTTTGGGGAAAGACATTTGAAATATTAAAATTACTCTATTTTGTACTTTTTTGTACCTTTGTGTTTAAAATTTGCTTTTTTAACGGTCGTTTTTCAATTAAAAGGAGACAATTTTGTACACTCAAAAGGAGTACTTTTAAGATATCTTTAGATGGAGTCCTCAGGTTGGACATGTGTCCTTTGAATCCCATTATTGACTAATACTACTCTTTGGTATAGACAAAAACCGGGCCCTGCAGGCAGCAGAGCGATTGCAAACCAAGCTGCGAGAACGTGGGGATGTAGCAAATGAAGACAAACTGAGCCTTCTGAAGTCAGTCCTGCAGAGCCCTCTCTTCAGTCAGATTCTGAACCTTCAGACTTCTGTACAGCAGCTGAAAGACCAGGTAAGGCGTCATTCATCCAAGCAGGTGTTCACGGTGTGACATACATCTTGTGAAAGATTTGCCTTTTCTGAAAGGCTGAGTTTTCTATGTGTTAATGAATAGTTAATGGAGTCAGTTAAACCTCCAAGCAAGACATTCATATTCACTGTGACTTTTTTCCTCTTAGTTATTTTGGTAATGGTTGTTGCTGTACATTGTAGATGATATGACATTGTGTTGAAAGCTGTGTGGATGCCCAAGAATGAATTCCTACAGGAGAAGGGGATGATAAAAATACGTTTAGGGTAGAAGGCTGTGGACTTGGTTTCCATCAGCACTAAGCTCATTGTTCATGTGATCTTGCTTACTCAGTTACAGACATTCAGTACACTTATAAGATTTCAGATAAGCCTGGATTTGCATGTGTACTCATGTGTATGAGGAAGGGAAATCACCTCTGTTTTGACAGTCAGAGGAATAATTACATTGTCATCAGTTAAAGGAACTGCAGTTCTCACTTCTTAAGAGTGTAAGTAGCAATTGCTTCCATGACAGCATCAGATGGTGACAAACATTAGAACTTCTAAATGTAACACAGTGTTTTTTTTTCCTGTAAAAATTATGAGCATTAAAAAGTCCTAGTATTTATATTAAAATTGAAACTTATCACAGTGACAGAATGAAAATTGAAGTCAGATGTTCTTTGAACTCAATTTAATCATAATTTCTCAGGTTTTGAAAAAATATTTTTAAAAGGGTTGTTATTCGAGTTGAAGTCAGTCTAATTATGCCTTCAAGTTAATTCTCATTCTAATGATTTAGCATTAACTTAATGGTTATAGATGACTTGCTAGCAAATATTTTGCCTTAAAAGGTTAAAAATGAAATTTGAAGACTAGTTTCATAATTTAGTGAGAGAATAGCTCCAATTAAAAATCCCTAAAAATGTGCCTTAATGCAAAAGAACAAATAAAGGTAATAGAGAAGGAATTTTTTAATATCATGTGACATCTTAATCTAGATATTTTTACACCAGAAAAAGTAAATAAAGAAGAACCTTCAAAAATATTTTTATGGTGAATTTCTATTTAATGGTTTTCCATTTAATCATTTAAAAAATGAATTTAAAAAGATGTTTTTGTTATATGTAGTTGTGCCTGTCCCTTTTCTAGTTCTTGAAAAGATTGGTTTTCAACACTGATTTTGAGAATGGATTGGCAAGCTGTTGGAGAAACTAGTATTTTTAATAGAAGCAAGATAATGGTGTGGAAAATTATCTGCTTTTTCAAAGTGTAAAAAGGTTGAACATATGTCTCCTTTCTTTATTATATTATATGAAAATATGGTTAGAGTGAAAGGAAAAGTTGAAACAAAAAGAAGACTAGCAAGTACACTGGGAGATACCACCAGCCAAGTGAGATAACTGAAAACTTCCCTTTTAGCCAGCTATGTGCCAGGTGAATCGTCTTTGCACAGCGTGCTTCTGAAGATAGGAGGGGACAAATAGGCCTGCTGGTTGAGCTGGTTTTACTGTTTCCCAATGGAAGTATGGTATGGGCTCTAAGACTGTCTGGGTCCCATGTGATTCAGACGAAACCTACTTATAAATCTGTTGGACCTGCACCCAAGTAATGTATGATCTTATTGTTTTCTTAGTGATAGACACTAATATATTTCAAGGCTAGGGGAGTTGTGAGATCTGCCTGTGAATGCTGTAGGCATGTCTTACATGTTTTTGGACATTGGGGACCTTGGTCACTTCTTCATATAGACGGGAAAACTAACACTGAAAAAGACAAGGAAAACATCTAGTTTATACCCTGTGGATTACAATGGCTTAGAGAGGTTTAATGACTTCGTTACAAGAATAGAGCCCGAACTAGAACTCAAGTTCTCTTGGTTCACAAGGCATGGCCCTTTCCTTTTTTGACTCTGCAGTCTACCTTTCATCAGTCCCTAGAATGCCAAGAATTTCACTTTGTTTAAAACCATTGATAACTTCTTACAGTCTCTGTGACTCGTTATTCATTCATTCATTCGTTCATTCCTGTTTCTATTTCTTTATAGAGACATGGTCTCACTCTGTCACCCAGGGTATAGTGGAGTGGAATCATCAGAGCTCACTTCAGCTTTGAACTTCTGGGCTCAAGCAAACCTCCTGGCTCAGTCTCCTGAATAGCTGGGACTACAAGCACACACCATTGCATGCAGCTAGGGGTTTTTTTGGTTTTTTGTTTTTTTTCTTATTTTTTTGTGGAACAGGGTTGCACTGTGTTGGTCAGGCTTGTCTCAAACTCCTGGCCTCAAGTGACCTTCCCACTTCACATTCCAGAGAGGCTAGGATTACAGACTGAGCCTTGGTACCCGGCTTTACTCTATTTTAATCTCCATGCTTTACTAATTCCATTCCATTTGTTTACCATTTGTTTCTTTTTCTTTTTTATGACTAGAATAAACATTAAAAACCTTGTTTTTATTTTCTATGTTAAAAATCTAAATCTGAATATTCTAGACTTTATAATATCATATTTAAATTTATTTATTTATATATATTTCAGATTGAGATGAGGGTCCATACAATTAGGTTACATTGCTTGCATTGTTAGGAAAGTCTAAGTTATAGTTGTGTCCTTCACCCAGGAAATGTGC
Source organism: Loris lydekkerianus (assembly GCA_963574355.1). Classification (NCBI taxonomy): domain Eukaryota; kingdom Metazoa; phylum Chordata; class Mammalia; order Primates; family Lorisidae; genus Loris; species Loris lydekkerianus. The sequence continues at coordinate 3,744 of CAUYPK010151355.1, forward strand.
CATATATTTGTGCACTGTACTGTTGGATGGGAACTTACTAAAACCCTCCCCACGTCCTTAGAATTTAATTGTATTTTTCTCTCATGTGGGCATCGTAGTTGTTAATCTACTAGTTTCAGTTTAGTATTGAGTACATGTGATGCTTCTTTTTCCATTCTTGTGATACGTAGGAGAGTGTTCTCTATTTCCTTCAGGTTGTTACAAAAGATATAAAATATCCATCTTTTTTATGGCTGCATAGTATTCCATGGTATACATATATCATAGTTTATTAATTAATTAATGGGTTGAAAGGCACTTGTTGTTTCTACATCTTGGTGATTGTTACTTGTTCTGCTATAAACATTTAAGTACAGATGTCCTTATGGGATTGTAGGATCAAATGGAAGGTCTACTTTTGGTCCTTTGAGGTTTGCAGCACCACTGACAGTGCGTGGGTGTTCCCTTCTCTCTGCACCCATGCCAGCATCTGCTGCTTTGGGACTTTGTGATGTGGGCCATTCTTAATGGGGTTAGGTGGTATTTTAAGATGGTTTTGATTTGCATTTGTCTGATGAGCATTTTTCATGTATTTGTTGGCTATTTGTCCTCATGAGAAAAGATTCTGTTCATGTCTCTTGCCCAGTTTTTAATGGAGTCATTTGCTCTTTTTTTGTTGATTTGTTTGAGTTCTTTGTAGATGCTGTTTATTAGCCCCTTGTCAGAGTCCTGGCATGCAAATATATTCTCCCGTTGTGAAGGTTGTCTCTGCTTTAGCTGTGCAGAAACTTTTTAACTTGGTCAAGTCCCTGTTATTTATTTTTATTGTTGCTGTGATTATCAGTGGGGTCTTCTTCATGAATTCTTTTCTTAGGCTGATAAGATTCAGGGTTTTCCCACAGTTTCTTCTAGAGTTTTTATAGGTTGTGTCTTAGATTTAAATCTTTTAACAAAGGATATAAAGGGTGTCTACAGAAAAAAAAAACTGAGAAAAAAAAATAGCAAAGGATGTTAACAGATGGCAGAATATACCATGCTCACGTCTGGGAAGAATCAACACTGTTAAAATGTCATACTGTCCAAAGCAACCTAGGATTTAATGCAAGCCCTGTTAAAATACCAGTGTCATTCTTTGATCTGGAAAAAGTAGTTCTACAATAGTTTTGTGTGGAACCAGAAAAAATCCTGTGAATAGCCAATGCAATTCTAAAAAATAAGGTCAAATCTGGAGGCATCGTGTTACCAGACTTCAGGTTATACTACAACTCTACAGGGATCAAAATAACATGGTATTAGCATAAAAATAGGGATGTAGATCTATGGAATAGGACAGAGAACCTAGACATGAAACCAGCTTTATATCACCATCTGATCTTTGATAAAACAAATGTATACACTGGAGAAAATAATCCCTGTTTAATAAATGATGCTAAGAGAACTAACTGGTTAGTGATGTGTAAAAGACTGAAACTGGACCTGCACCTCTTGCCACTTACAAAAATTAACTCATGATGGATAGAAGATTCGTATTTAAATTTTTTATGTAGTTTACCAATTGTTAACTTATTAATATTTATAATTTAATAATTAATGTACCTAAACCAGTACAAATCTGACCAACAGCTACTTTATATTTATTACTGACTTACACCTTGTGTCTTATATATTTTCAGATGTATAATTTTATGTGCACAGTAGGTACAAGTTACTGTCTTCATCTTTTTCACTATTACTAGATTTAATCCTCTGATTCTTCCCCTCCATTATTCTCTTGTTTTTAAAAAGAAGCAAAAGGAGTAAAAATTGAAAAGCCCCAGGTATATGCATATTGGAGAACATGATCACATTGTCACGTTAATGACAGATGCTGACATGCTGTGTTGGATTAAGCCTACAATTTTTCCCCCCTCAGATCCTTCTCATTACTTCTATTCAATAATGTTTAATTTTTCCAATTTGCTTCTTCAGTATTAAGACTGCCCTTAGAATCAAACTGTTTCCCTTTGGCAAATTAAACACTTGACAGGTGTGTAACTGAGAGGGCAAAAAAGCCATGCCCTGGAGGGATGTGCTATTTAAATATTGTCAAAAATATTAACAGGTCTGAGAGTATAATTGATGCCTCTGTTTAACTCTACCACATTGTGTATTGTTCTAACCGCCAGCTAAAACGATGTGTGCCATTAAACCTGAATAATCTCTAATAGCTCCAGTTCATTTCCTATTGCACGATTCCTGTTTAAGAGAAGAGAAAAAAAGAACTGTGACTGTGTGTCAATGATCTGTCAAATGCAAATTCTCAAGTAGTGTCCTCACTGTCACCTAGTCATCACAGCTAATAACTACAGGGCTTAATGCGTATTCATGACAAAAATCCAGCTATTGTAGGGGAAATAAACACGTTAGCAGTTTAATAATAGAAACTTGTCAGCCTTGAAGATATTGGATTTGCATATTTATTCTATGAAGATTTTCCAACCCAGTATAGGTGGATGCTGCTTTTCTGATTAATTAATGCCTTGCCTTAAGAATTAACCATAGGTACTAAATTAATCTTTTCCCCCCTGAGTTACTTACAGGAAAATGTGAATTAAAATTATTAGTTTCAATAGAAATTCAGGGCTCATACTTAAAAATTGACATTGCTGAGATTATTTTTAAGGCTAGGGCAATAGAGACAAAAATCTTTAAGAGTGAAGAAATAATATGGATAGCTCAGGTTACAAAAGCTGCCTATGTGACAAATAAACAGCACAGAATATTCTGGACTCCCCTTGTCAGTGATTTCCAGCCTTTTTTGGAGTGTGATGTACTATTGCTTTGCTGTTAATTTAACATTTTCAGTTTTTAGTTCCTATACCTTCCTTCCCCGAAGTGTTGGTTTAGACACGTATCATGTAAATGTATAATGTATAGGCACACAAAATTAAGGCTGATTTTTCTTTGAAATATTTTATAACATCTCTTGAAATAAATGGAGAGATTCTGGTTTAACATAGAATTCAGGGTTGATTAGAGTAATTAGATCCATTTAAAAAATTTTATTCTTGGAATATGACCTTCCTGGGACAGAATTTTTGTTTTATATTTCTATGTTGTTGTGCTTTATTTAATTACATTCCAAAAAAGAATTTCAACATCTTTTGGTGGTAAAACTGATTAAATAATGGATAATTCAGGCTTAGTGCATGTAGCACAGTGGTTACGGCGCCAGCCACATATACCGAGGCGGCAGGTTAGAACCCAGCCCGGGCCAGCTAAACAACGACAACTGCAACAACAACAACAAAATAGGAGGAGATTTTGGCGGGCGCCGGTAGTCCCAGCTCCTGGGGAGACTGGGGCAAGAGAATCGCTTAAGCCCAAGAGTTTAAGGTTGCTGTGAGCTGTGATGCTGCCATGGCACTCTACCAAGGGCAACAGCTTGAGGCTCTGTCTCAAAAAAAAAAAAAAAAAAAAAAAGGATTGCTCATAGGTAACTCCAAACAAAGACTAAATAAAACATCACAGAACTAGATATAAGAAGGACCTTGGGTTACCAAAATTGAGTATTCATTTAATTTCAGTTTTCTGGAAATAGTGGCTCTCTCTCTCTTTCTCTCTCTCTCTCTCTCTCTCTCTCTCTCTCTCTCTCTCTATATATATATATATATATATATATATATATATATATATATGAACTAAAGAATTATGTATTCATTCAATGTGATATTATTCAGTGTATTAGTTTTCTCGGCAATGAGAAGGTTAATCTCATGGACATTTCTATGAAAGGCTAATACATTTTATAGAACACCTAAAATTAATAAAAATACAGTTAATGTTAAGGTGAAGTTTTTCGCTGTATAGAGGGGAAAACAGAACAATAGATGAGGAAATAGAAGAAGGTGAATGGTAAAAAAGGAAGGAATGACTAACTTTGAGTAGAAGAAAGCTTCATATAGGAGGCAACTGCATGTAAGATGGATCTTAAAAAATGAGTAGGAGCTTTCTGCAGAGATGGGGAATTACTTCAGGGAGAGGGAGCAGTGGTTACAAGGTTATAGAGCAGTTTCAGCTGACGGTGGTTTTGTACCTTCCCTCCTAGAGGGACATTTCATAATGTCTGGAGTCAGTTTTGATTGCCATATCTGGACATAGGGGAATTCTGCTGAAATGCAATGGATAGAGTTCAGGGATACTGCTGAGTGTCCTACAATGGTTAGCATAGTCCCCTGCAGCAAAGAATTACTAGGTTTATAATTTCTGCATTGCTGAGATAGACCTTGGTACAGAGCCATGAACAGACCTACATTATCAAAGCAATAGATTAGATAAAGGGTATTGCAGGAGAGGAAACTACAGCCAGATTGTGAAGGATCTGTTAAGGTCAGAGATTTGTTTATTTGTTTATCATCTTTGTTCTTTTGCATTCTGTGTTTTTTGAAATTATATCAATGATATGTTTTAATCCTTCTCGTAATACTATATTTTAGCAAACATTTTGTTTTTTATTTCTCCACTTTTTTTTATTACTGTAAAAAATACATAATGTAAAATAGTAGAATGATTTTAATGACATCTTGGTAAGGGAGATCTTTGATTATAATTGTAAATTATATAAATTGTTCTTCAAAGAAATGGTTCTTTCATCTTCCTACTACTAAATATAGCAATCACATCCTAGGTTAATAATGGCTTTTCTGATGAAAGGCACATGAGATCATGTGTGCATATATATATATATATTTTTTTTCTTTTTTTCTGATGCTGTCACTTAAAATTAATTTTAGAAAACAGAAATATAGGTAGTCATTGTGTACTCCAGAGGTTCAGTTTTAAATATCTGAGATAAGCAAGGGATGTAAGGTGGAACACTATCATAGGGTGTGTCTGAAGAGTCTGTTGTGTAGATACAGATTTGTTAGACTGCTAAGTCAAGTTCATGGCCAGATTGTTGAGGTATGTTGCTTTTAAGTAGTAGTGTCAGCAGCTTGGAAAATTCCTTATGTTTATTATTTTTAGATTGATGGAAAGATGAGAAATTTTGGTTAACTATACATTTTGTTGCTGTATTTTGGCTTCGTTAATCATAAACGTGCTGTTTTGTGTGATCCACATCTTACAGAGCAGAAATGCTTGTTTCCCCAGCTTTATTACTTATATAAATGACAAAAACATGACCTTCTTCCCATGGTTTCTAATTTGAGACTGAAGGGAAAATGATTCATTTCCAGGCTTGCTATCAGTAAAAGGGAAATGACTACTCTCTCCCAAGAATGTCTAGGTTGAATTATGAGTTAGTGGTGGTGAGAGGAGGGAGGACAGAAGGAAATATGCTTGATTATATTAACAGGGATTATGTAAAAATGGAATGGAATCCTTCCTAGCTGATGTTGTTTGTGAAAATGAAAAAGATTTTTCTTACCCTGAAATAAATTTACTTTGACAATAGTGAGTGCATTGTATCTGCCCAACAAGAATTTACTTTGACAATAGTGAGTGCATTGTAACTGCCCAACAAGAAAGTATCTATTTCTTGAGATTCTAATGTATATTATCTAGGCGAAGTTAAAAGAGAAGGAGTGAGTCTTGTGTTTTCACATTTACCATAAAGTTTGCTTACTGTAGGAATTTCAAATACTTTATTTTTGGTACAATAACAGCTTTTAAATGTTTGTTCCTTTAACTAAAAGTTTGTAAATATAGACCCATTGAAGGGACTATAATTTTTGTTTTACCGTGGGCAAGAAGGCACTGTTCAAGCTTTTTATACAGTGCTGGATTAAAATGCAACAGCATCTTGCTATTGGGTATGCATGTGTGTCTAAAACAGCAAATGGTGATAATTGTATGATATTTTTGTGACAGTGTTAAATGGTCTTTGGAGAAGGGAAAAATGTGAAAAAATTTTCTGTCTATAACCTAAATGAGTTTTTTAAACCCAAGAATTTAAGGACAATAGAGATTGTTTTACATTTGAAGTTATAGCTACACATTGCCTCTAAGGAAACCTTCTGTGTTGTGGGCTTTGGATAAAGATAACAGTGGAATGGAGAGGCAGTGCAGCAAAATAACGTCAATCGTCATGTGTTGTCTGTAAGGATTTATTTTATTTTTACTTTTCTCGAAGCAGATTGTGAACAGTGAATCACTTTTATCTGTCTTCTGGAAATAGGGACTGAAAGGAAAAACACTGCAACAATTCTAACATGTTTGTCTAAATTTTCAATTTCTAAATTGTTTAGTATTTGTCTTGGCATTTCAACTAGATTAATTTACTTAATTTTGATGAATTTTCCATTTTGATGAAGAAAATTTTAGCATACTTTGATAGAAATATTATTTTTCGGCAAGTTGTATTCCTTAAATTTTTTTTTTTTCCTTGGAAGTTTGGATAAGAAAACACAGAATTGTTGAGATTTAAATAGAGAAAAGACATTCTGCAAATACACATAAACACACATGCCTGGACTGTGGTGTATATACTGTGCTATACTTGCCATTTGTTGTTAACAAGCATAAAAAAGAACTTTAGAATTAATTGTATTTCAGGTTTGTTTGAAGTCCATTTACTACTTTTGGGATGAAATTCATGCCATATTTGTTTTTCAATATTTGTGCCTTATATGATTTATTAAGCTCAAAGATTGCTTAATAGATGAATATGTGATCATTCTCAAATATTCAAAACTGTGCATTATTTGTCTTTTCTTGACAGAAAAGTAATTTTTAACATAAATTAACCCAAATAATGAAGTTACTTTGGAGATTTTATATTTTCTCTTAGCAACGGCATTGAAAAGTTGTATCACTCATCATCACAGAAATTAACACGTTAATTACATTCTTATGATGTGCTAGGAACTATTCTAGTTACTGGTTTCATCATTATAATAATGGTATAAAGTAGGTAATACGACTTTCTTTATTATGTGGGTAGGTAAATGGACATTCAGGGAGGTTAAGTGGTAGAGCTAGTATTTGAACCCACACAGGCTGATTCCAGACTCCAAGTCTTCAGTCATAGAACTATTGTCTCTTTTCTTGTTTGTCTGTTTTATTGTCTTCTTAGATGATATAATGAATATAACTTAAAGATTTGAGGTTTTGTTATTATTATCTGATTTCAGATTGTGACAGTGTAGTCTGGTAGTATTTGGAGACAGACATGACCCAGATTTGTATTCTGGTGCTGATTAGTAGATGATCTTAAGGAAGAGTTTAATCTTCAGATTAATATTTATGTTTATATATATAATCTTCACTGAGCCTTTTTACCTTTTGTTGTAAAATGAAAAATAAAATTCATAAAAAAAGGTTAAGTAGTAAGCCTGATACTTTACAGCACTTAGTAAATATTAATTCTCTCTCTCATTGCTTTTCCTTCCTATTATAACTTAATATAGTAGGGAAGTAGTTCTCAAACATTTTGGTCTTATGACCAGTTTGTATTCTTAAATTTATGAAGGACTTTTGCAAAGAGGTTTTGTTTATATGGTTTTATCTATCAACATTTACCAATTTAGAAATTAAGATTCAGAAATGTTTTAAATATTTACTAATTCACTTAATGTAACAGTATAAACTCATTACATATTTAAAAATTAGTAAAAATTTTGGCATTTTATATTTTTGTATATTTCTTTAATATGTGGTTTAATAGAAAACTAGATTCTCATATCTACTTCTGCATTTATTCTATTTGATTTGTTGTTTTAGTTTATATATGTGGAGAAAATCTGGCTTCATATAGACATGTAAACTGGGAAAGAGAGGAGTATAACTTTTTCAGATAATTGTGGATAATCTTTGATAGTGCACCAAAATTTCTACTGGTTTCTTAAAGATTAATTGCAATGTTAAATCTGAAACCAAATCAGTGAATATTTTGTACTTTATTATAGTAAAATCTGTTTGTCTGTCTTTTTCTTTAATCTTTTTTAACCCAAGTCAAATTCATATCATATTGACCATTTGGAAAATTTGAATAATGGAAAAATCACACTTAATTACATAATAGCAAAAGTTACACTTACTGCCATGAGTTGCAATCTTATCAACAAATTCCTTAAATTATAGGAAGGTGTCAAGCTTAGGGTGATGGATACAAGTGTTCCAAAATTCTAGTTTTCACAATTGGTTAACAATAACAATTGTTCTCCTTAAAGTGACAGGCTTACTTATTGAGTCTGTGTAGTTATAGTTTGATTTTCAGTCATTTGTTTCAAATATGTTCATTAAAAAGGTGGCTAGTTCAGATTGCAACTCAAGTTAGTGCTTTTGCTTGAGAGGACCACTTTACTTATTATGCAGCAGAAACATTTCAAAACACAGAATATTAAAAAGATAAGCACTCAAGGGTCAAGATTTGATAAATTAACAATTTTTCCTCCTTCGTCAAGAACTTTTTTTTTTTTTTTTTTTTTTTTTTTTTTTGACAGATTCTAAAGCTGTCGCCCTGGGCATTGTGCTGTGGTTTCACAGCAACATCAAACACTTTGGCTCAAGTTATCCTCTTGCTTC